>WNNJ02003691.1:0-219527 GCA_012934845.2 Pomphorhynchus laevis
CGACAGCGATGAGACGAAAAGTTACGAGAAGGCGGGGTTGTATGCGGATGTGGATGGTAGACCAGGAGTGTTGAGCAAGATATGTGGATGTGTGATCAAAGCGACGGAGACGTAGGAGCACTCAAACGGCGGAGTTGATGATGCGTGTAGGGGTAGGATGATGGATTTTGGAGAATTGGCGAAAAGGCTTAGGCAGTAATCGATTTTAGGAAAAGAAAGCGATGAAAGAAGAGACATACATGAACGGAAGTCGATAAGGGGTCGGGTACGGCGGATGTCACGGAGAATTAAGTTAGACGAGCGGACCTTGTCACGGACGAAGGGTTTAAGGGAAAGGTGATCATCGAAATGGAAGCCTAAGAAAGTGAGATTGTGGACTATGGGGATGATTGATGAGGCAAAAGATATATGGGGAGGAGATATGTTAGGTTGACGGGGAGGATCCACATTATTTTGGACTTGTCTGGGTTTAGAACGAGATGGAGATTGGAGAGACGTTTGTAGATAGAAGAAAGACAGTTGAATGCATAAATTGCGATATCGTGTATGCGATTGGCGGATGCATGAGCATATATTAGGATGTCATCGGCGTATTGCATCACGTTAAAGGAGTAAGGTTTGATAACTCGAGCGAGATCGCCGAGTAGGTGAGAGAAAAGCAGGGGTCCTAGGACTAAACCTTGTGGGACCCGGCAGAAAATATGGATGAGAGAAGAGGATGATGAATTTGAACAGACTCGAAAAGAACAGTCGGATAGATACGAGGAAAACCATGCTACGAAGGAGTAAGAAAAGTCACAATCATAGCGAAGGCGATAAAGGAGGATGGAGTGGTCGACGATGTCGAAGGCGGATGAGAGGTATAGGGAGATGAGAACACTATATAGAGCCTTGTCACGAGAAATGAGTAGGTCGTTGTAAACTTTCATGCATGCGATTTCTGTGGAGTGATTAGAGCGGAAAGCGGATTGGAAAGGAGGGTACAGATTAGATGAAGAGAGATAAACGTTGATCTGTATTAAGATAAGGCGCTTTAAGAGCTTGGAAAAAGTAGGGAGAAGTGAAATGGGGCGATAACTAGAAGGAAGTGAGGGGTCAAGCGATTGTTTCTTAGGGAGAGGACGAGCGATAGCGGATTTCTAGTGTGACGGAAAGATACTACTGCGGATGGACGAGTTAAACAAGGTGGTGAGGAAAGTGGATATCGATGAGCATATGGATTTAAGAATGCGGGTAAGAATACTGCGACCACCAAAGATCTTGGTATAATTGTGCAGACGAATTTCAAGACACGCGCGAACACCTATAGAAGTTGCAGCACATCTCGGAAAGTGTTACTTTGTAAAGATCTGTTTTATGATCTCCTGGTATGATCTCCTGGCTATGCATCGTATTGTTCATCAAGTTGAGGCGTATCCTTCGGATTGTATAGTGTTTAATAAGAGAATTGGAAGTAGTGGACATTTCAAAAACTGGTAGTTTTGAGTCATGAAAGATGCCTATCTCATTTCCGACTTTCACATCGAGCGATCAACGCGCGGAATAGTTTTCCTGATAAAATCGTGGACATATCCGATGATAAATCATTCTAAGTACAACTTATGCGTTGAATGAGTTGCGAACGTACTCCTCGGCTGGTGAGCTACCCTTGGTGTTAATCGTCTCTGACTAAGATTACTAATGTGCATTTTTATTATATATTTGTATCCTTTTTCAGTTTGATTTTTTCTGTGATAGTTATTTGTGAGCGGTCAAAACAGCCATCTGACTGTAGACCTGAAGTGTTAATAATAAATAATGATTCTGTTAAGTTTGGCAATTATTTTATAAATTATGATCATCGTGATGTATCGTGCAGCCGTGAAGACTGTGATATATGGACAAGAGTTATGGTACCGCGTAAATTATCATGAGCTTTTCTTGCCAGAGTTTATTTACGGTTTCTGTGCTTCTGGATGTTTTTCCTGCTGCAGTAATTCATAAGTTTTAACACAAAAATCAACTCAGACTAATAATGGTCGTCATAAGAAGCAGCAATTAACTGTATATATAAATGACTATTCTACCTATTCTTGTGATGACGCCCGTTTAAGCCAATCAATCAACACTCAAATTTTAGAATACTGCCAGATTTCGAAGAATTTTCGTTATAAAATATAAGTACATAGTACAAAACATGATGTTGTATCAACCAAATAATCGACCTGCACAGATTTAACCTGAAAATATGTTTGATAATCTTAATAAAGCAAATATAATAACGCCAAAAACGATATGCGTTATGACATTAAACAAGGAAGCGAAAGATGTATCAATAGCTTCACACAGTGGAAGATCAGATGTGGTGCATTTAAGGGTGGTCTTACTGATAATATCGTGGACATATCCTATGCTAAATCATTCAAAGTACAGCTCATGTGTTGGATGAATTGCGAACGTACTCCTTTGCTGGTAAACTACCCGTAGTGTTAATCGTAAGGGCAGGATAATTTTTAACTCAATCAAATACTACGAGGCGAAAGTACGTATTTCATTTTGTACCTCCGACCTCGCGATGTCCTACAGAGACTACTTCCAAGAAAAGTTGGATGGATATGGGACACTTATTTACAAGCCTATACAGGCCTCAATAAAAATAAATAACTTACAACCTTTCATATCGGACGAAAACATAAAAGAGCTTGAAAAGGATTTTGAAATTTCAGATGTCCGCTTGATCACAGGGAAAAGTGGCCTACCCATCTCTGTGGCATTCGGCTCAACTTCAATTGACAAAGCCCACTTACTTTCTAATAACTCTTATAACCCATTTTTAGGACATAATTTGGTATTCACAGTCCTAGACAGCCATGACATGACTTACCCACACTGTAATTTATACCACAAATGGGGTCACTGGGCATCGAAGTGTTCCCAACCAAGATAGTGTGGTGTATGTGGTTCCTCAGAAGACCACACTGGTAACAAATGTGAAAAAAAAACGCCACATTGCCTGAATTGCGGCCAAAACCACCCAGCGTGGACAAGGAAATGCAATTATTTTAAGGAATATAGGAATAGAACTAGAAACACTGGTCCTCCTGCCCATCTGACAAACTTTGCCGAAACAGCTATGCCCATACTCAATGATCACAAATTAACTCATTCAGACATGCAAAATCATAGACGAGAGGCTGCAGGCAAATATGCGGGAAATACAGAATATCATCTAACATTCAGCCATAAAGATAGATGGAGTTGGGTATATTCCATGTACAGATCCCAAGACTAAAAACGCTCCCTACTCGAATAAGAGGAATACTTCATTACAGAGCCTCGCCTCGATTAAACTAGCAAAGAAGGACAAGCATTGGGAATTTGCGGTGGCGGTCATGGGAGATGATGATATTGCCCGTGGGCAAGTGTCTCAATCTGGTCCAGCTGAGTGTGAGAAAGGCCACCTTATTACGTCCGGCTTTGACTAGGATGAGGCATCTCACTCCTGTTAACCAACACAATGGGAAGTAATTAAGGACCGTTTTCGCTGAATATTCTTCAGTGGAATTCGGGAGATGCTTCCACCCTTAGTCTTCTATCTGGTAGATATGCTGATGTTATAATCATTCAGGAAACGAGGTCTATCCGTCTTCCTCCAGGTCATTACACGATTTATCCTTAAGCACATCTACACTTATTATACTCCGTTCATAACCCCACTCATTCTTCTTCATATCAAGGTCTTTTAATCATAGTTAAGAGCTTCTTAAGATCTTCCCTCTTACAAAACAATTCTTGTCCAGCCCTGTCTTGTTTAGCTATATCACTATGTAAAAACGGTAAACGCATCAGCATAGCCAACATCTATATCCGGCCGGCAGAGATTCACAAGAACCGTGACCTCCTCGATCGTATATTAGGTAGCGGTTATGACATGCTACTTGGTAACTTTAAGAACATAACTGGTTGTTGGATTAATGCAGCACTTCGCAGAGCCAGGAACGGCTATCTTATTCACAAGCCACCTTCCCCCCACCTTTCATTGCTCAACAACTAATTCTCTCCTCGACATTTTACTGCTACATAAGAAGTGGTTGCTGAAACCCTTCTGTACCGAGCAGTCGCGCCAACAACAGACCACCTCTCATGACCTAATTCGCTGGCGGATAGAGGAAAATACGTTACTTAGAAGGAGGTTTCACTTTGATTTTATCAGAGTGGCTTTCTTTCAGACAGCTATCCAACTATTCCCCAGAATTGGAAATGAGAGTTTGACCAAATTTAATTCCTTCCTCTCATCGCGAGCTACCGCGTTTCTTTCGACTACCTATAAAGGTCGAATATGCAATCCCATTATAACTAAACTCAAGGTACCAGCTAAAATGCTACACCTTCCTAATCTCTCTGTTTCCGCCAGACAGGTCCTCTCGAATAAATACTGGAGCACTATATATAGGTTCCAACTGAGTAAGGATAAAGCGAGCATTGCTCGTCTTAACCTTACTCAGTCTTTCTTTTGGAAGATATTTAAGAAGGAGAAGTTTATCTGCTAGAAGGAGAGAGTTTTGGGTTGGATAGGTAGCATAGGCCTTGACAAAGTTTTGGATGAGTCACTATCCCTACATAATTATGGATCCACTCTATCTCCCGAACCAATCCCGCCTTGGGGCGAGTTCAGGAGCAGGGACTTATATGTCACAAATATCCTAAACTCCTGGGGTCACTTCTAGGCACCTCCAAATACCACACTCCGCTCGCCATTTGGGTCTGTCAGCTTTTGACAGACATTCGGAGAAATGAGGTCGCCATCACTATGCTACTACTAGCCTCCCCGTCCGATGTTGCTGACATTAATATCAGCTGTCGTGTTTTTATACCAAAAAAGAAATTGATTTCATGCCCTAAAGATTTGCGGCTTATCTCGATTCAAAACTCCCTCATCTCCATCTACAAAAAAGTGCTTGTGCGTAAAATCCGCGACTATCTAAGTAGACGAAATTTACTCCTACCAGGTTTCTACGGGTTCGTCAAAGGTCGCTTGGTTTATACAGCAATAGGTGAAGTACATCAGTTTTGTCAGGAGAATAGTCATCAACTCGCTGTGGCTGTTACTTTTCTGCTGCATTTGACTGCATTTCCATTCTTTTTTATCTCTTCTATCAGGTCCCTTGATTGCCTGCCTGAATTGTTAACAGGTTGGAAATATTGTTATATACCAAGCGATTCTTCTATGTGGACGACCCTGATGCACGTTAGTTCCACCCGATTACAGGTGTGCCTCAAGGTTTCCCACTTTCTCCAATCCTGTATCTTGCTTCCTCCATTGAACTTTACAAAAACTTTAAACGCGACAAACATCTAGTGGTATACGCTGATGATACTACATCCCTGTTCTCTGGACGCAGGTGCAAATATATAGTCTCTGACATCAGCCGTTTCCTTTTAAGATTAAAGATCAATTACCCATATCCAATCTTATTCTCAATTCATCCAAATCACAAGTGGTCGTCTTTAATGGCTCTCCTGCGACAGAAAAATAAAGAGACTAGCACTCTCTGCCCTCTACTCCATATTGACTAATCAATCACTCCCAGTCTTCACGAGTCGAGTAAAATACCTGGGGTTCACCGCGTCGGTGAATTGGTCAGCGAAAGCTGACTTGGATAGACTCAAACGTATCCTAAAGAAAGCTAGATGGGCCCTGAAACGGGCTCAGCATCTGTCATTGAAAGTGAAAACTCATGTGCGCCTCTGGGGCACTTGGGCTATCTCTGGATTAGTCTTCTTTTCTAGAGGACGTCCCCCTGAGCAAAGGCTAAGGTTTCTTAAGCTCCTCGTCTCTCGTTTACCAAGCATAGTCCGCGCCGATTGGATTCTTCGGGGGTGAAAGAACCCGGATGGTACAGTCGTAGGGCGGCGTGTTGGTGTGACTGGAGGGCTCAGATCCCTGTTGATTTGAGGTCGTAACATATTAGAAAACTTGAATTAATGGTGACGACTGATAACATTTGACCTTGTTTTTTATGCATGTTTCTATTTTTAGTTAGTTATCTGTTGTATAATTCTTATACAACAGATAGTGTTGTATAAGAATGTTGTTTCTCTGATAACTCGACATTGCATATCGAGTGACCACACTCTTTAATCAGAAGTGAATTCCAAATGAGAGACATAGAAATGAAACAGGAAGGCATCCAGAGTTCGATCGATAACGAATAATGTGTAGCAGAAACTGGTTGTTTGAGCGAAGTGCTTTGGAGGACGAATATTCAGCGACGTGCAATCGTTGGTGAAGATACTCTGTGCTGTTTTAATGTTTGGTTTCTTTGATTAAATGTTAGATAAAAAGCAGTGATTGAAACGAAACGTAACTACGATTTATTTTATTTTCGCTATAAAGTAAATCAAAATCTATTAACGCTTTTTTGTTCTGACGACAATCTAACCGGGCTATTTAAAACAAGCAATTTAATCTGTCATATGTGATTCAAGCTTATGATGACGAGTATGACATCGAAGAGTGTCTTGCCGAGGTCAATCTGACAATCCCCTTTCAAAAGCTAAATGATCAAGTGGCAACCCTTCTACAGATACTGCTACAGTGCGATGAACGTATTTATGGCAATTGAGCGTATTTACGACAATCGAACGTATTTATGTTAATTGAACGTATTTATGACAATTGAATGTATTTCAATTGCTTCAAAATGTCGATAGCGAGCATTCTTTTGTGCTGGTCAGAACTGGAAATACGACTACTACTGAGGATTGCAAATGCAACGCACATTTGTGCTATGATACGATAGCGCCATGTGGCAATTAATGGTTATTTATTTTTTAATGGCACAAGATAGAAATTATTGACAAATTACAGAAATTACTGCCAAATATGAAAATTTTATCATTTTCTAAACTGAGCGTTTACACCGAGAAGATTATACAAACTTGAGGTACATGTCCTTGAATACAATGTTTTAGTAATGATACGTTGATGAAGTTTGGAAGAAAAAGTTACTATCAAAAAAATAGATCAAACTGAAATTTAGTATTATGAAATATTATAGTTTGTTCTTATGAAATATTATGAGGATTGATTCAAAATGTCGCGATAGATAGAAGTATGGAGATTGATTCGCCCTGTAACGGTAGACAGATATCTAATCTCGTTAAACTTTCCGCATTTACAGGTCATTAGCAAATACAAGATGTGGACCATCCAAACGACAAAGATAGTTTGAAAGATTTATAAATAGTAAAGATTCGTTTAGAGATCACTGTTAAATTTCCGAGTTTATGGTTATATCAGCTGAAAGAGAGTTAACTTTATGAACCTGTAATATACGGTTAATTAGAAATACGACATATTAGATCATGAATACGGTAGTGTTTTGAAAGTAACATACAATATACAGGGTACGAGAACATAGGCTTTACTGAAATTTAAGAATATTATATACATCGTAAGATCACGCTAATCGATACAGCTTAAAATTTCACTATACGCAATCTTTGACCATAATGAATAAATCGGAAGAACCTTATACTCTTTCTCAAATAAATAGGTACAAATATATAAAATGTATAAATATAGATACAAATTAATGTAGCTTATTACATTGGGAACAAATTTTAAAATTAGGTACAAGTTTGATGAAATAAATAGAGAAAAGTATCTGACTTTAAATAAGACGTTCTAGAAAATGAATGTTTGAGATATGGATACAGTTGGGAATCATTATGAAATTTGATTATAGAATTTGATAAGCACTTGCATGTTGAGATCGGTTGTATATTTCAGCATGTTGCGCTTATGACACGAATTGTGTTGTCCATTATAACGACTACTCTGCTTGAATGCAACTTTAAGTGAGAAACTAAGAAATCTGCTGTTTTTTATCACTCTAAATCATTGAATAATGGAGATTCATTAATCCTTCATAATAATTTAAATGGTTCATTTCCTTGAATTTAACTATTGATCTTTAACTCACATAGAAGAATATTTTTTGTTTCTTATTTTTTAACATTTTTATTACAATATTTTATTGTATTTTGGTATTTTGTTATCAGGAAAGGGCTGATTGCTGTAGTAGTTGCGTTTTATAAAAATTCCAAAAATTTATCACTTATGATTCTTCCGCGTCAGTGACGTAATATATTTGTATTTTTCTATGACGTCATTTATTTAAGATGTTTGAGAACAGCTTTGAAAAATGGGGTTTATATCTTATTATACTGATTCACACATCTTATATAGTATCTTTCTTTATACTAGCTATTAGATGTGTAAATCTACACTATTCACTATGTTTTCTTAATGAACATTGTGCTTATTGTAATTTAGGCTCATTCTACGTTGCCTTGACATTGTATTTATTTTATATGTGAATTCTTTCGTTGAAAAATCTTCTATAAAAGAGCAGTGAATATGTATGTTTTAATTAAAATACTCTGTGTTACTTGGTCACTAGATTTAAATTTGATATCAATATAATACTCTGATTGCAATGGCTAGTGCGGACCCAGAATCAAAGACAATTCCATCATGTGATGGCAATGCTTCTGACTCTAACACTGAATACATTAAGCTAAAAGTAGTCAATCAGGATGGAAATGAAGTTCATTTTAAGGTGAAGGCTACTACTTCAATGGCAAAGTTGACCAAATCGTATGCTGAACGTATGGGTAAGTGATTGTTGCGGTGAGTTAAACTATTTATATAAATATAAATTATAAATATAGTATGATATATCATATTTTAATATAATATTAAATTATAATTATGAAATTATTTTAGATATTGTATATACGCAATGATAATTTTGCTGTGTGTAAGCAGTCCATTTGAATCTGTAAAATTTATAAATTTTAGTTACACATTATTGACTTAAATATTATTAGCCACAATATATCCCTATAGTTGATTACACCCTGTCCGGTTTATGTGTATTTAATCATATTCATTATTTTAATGTTTTTCTTTAATTCTACTGAACTACAAGAGAATTATAATTTACGAACTTTTTGTTCGATGGCGGTCTTTTGTTTGTGGCTATCTTACACGGCGCCTTCCGACTGAACCACTCGGCGTCTTTCACCCCCGAAGAATCCAATCGGCGCGGACTATGCTGGGTAAACGATAGACGATTTATAAAAGCAAATACCCGAATTATATAAAACCACATACACATACATTTTGAACGTATTAGAATACTCATAATGTTGGATAATCATGCATCAAAAAAATATTATCTGCCCATCATGCTATTGAATGCAAGTTTTCTCTAAAATAATCGATTACTAATCTGTAAAGAAGTAGTTTAAATAGCCGTGATGCATTTATATTCAAAGGGATAAATATTATCATCCTTTCGATGATAATATCGATAGGTACTATATTAAATTATTACATTAGCAATCAAATCTACTTTAAATAAACGCAAAACAATATTTGATGCGTTTGCTAAAACGGTCCGTTTAATATTAATTGTGTAATTTTTAAATTGTCAAAGAGCAATTCCAAAAATAAAAGTTTCCAAAGGTGTAAGCATTGTTCATTAGCAAAGCAAATAACTAAATTGTACAGCTTTTGGGGATGCCTTTATTGAATTGTAGATACTCCTAAAATGATACTTATCAAATATGTTATAACTTACTAATTTTTCTGTTTACGGAGACGGAAACTCTTGATTGTCAACCTAAACAGCTTACGACCTATGATCGACATGGAAATATTCTATCAAATTAACTTCAAGCCTTTTCTTTTCTTTGTCAACTGCTAAAAATGGATATATCTCCCGGTACTTCTCTGCATAATCCATTGGCTTATTTCACAACGTTTAATAAAACAACTTAATTTAAAATGTTCTAAAAATGCTTAGGATTAAATTTAGTTCGTGTTTTGTGGATCTGGGAAATGCGGTCGGCTACGTGTCCAGCGGACAATTGTCAGAAGTTCTTGATGAACGATGTTTGTTGCAGTGTTCTATTGTGATATTTTAACTGCTTTTGTAGATTGTGGGGTTATGTTATCTTTTAATGGATGGATACGTGTAATAAATGCTATATCGTTTTACAATTGAATGACAACGACAATGTATTCCTAATAATTTTATTTGATATATACGCTTGATAATTTTGCTGTGTGATATGCGTCCATTTGTATCCGCAAAATTTATCAATTTTTGTTGCACATTACACCCTGTCCGGTTTATGTGTATCTAATCATATTCATTATTTTAATATTCTCCTTTAATTCTACTGAACTACAAGAGAACTTTTATAATTTACGAACTTTTTGTTCGATGGCTATCCTTTGATTGTGGCTATCTTCAAATAAAAGGGACTCATAATTTTTGCTTACTTTAACTGAATAATTGAAAGGAACTACTGCTTATATTAAAGAAACTATAGGATTTCTAATTTCTAGACAAAATATATAATTGATTTTTAGTACTTAAATTTATTTCTGCAAATGCTCTGCTTTAATTTTACAGAACCAAAAGAGAAACTTAATTTGCCAAGCTTTTGTTCGATATATTAATTTAAGCTGCGGCTAAAAGGAATTAGCCGCAGCTTAAATAGCAGATACAAGGAATTCATGATTTTATTTGCCCAAACTTTAGGTGTTCAATTGCAGAGTCTTCGATTTATGTTCGACGGAAATCGAATAAATGAGAAAGACACTCCTAAGGAGCTTGAAATGGAGGACGGTGACGTTATTGAAGTCTATCAGGAACAGGTTGGAGGTTGTGCTATGGTTTGATTAACATGGAACAGCGACAAATCTCTGAATAAAAGGCGCCATGTACATTTTTAAAATGACATAATTTGTGTTGTATCGGTTGTCGAAGCTTAAATTATTAAAAGACTATTTAACGTTCATGTTTGTGTTGAAATTTTAATCGATGCCAATCATAACGTCAAATCATGACGATGATTTAACTTGAAATCAGAATGATTTAATTTAAAATAATTTATGCTTACTTAATTTGAAATCAGAAATGATTTCAATTCAATTTGCAAAATGTAAGATGAAAGTTTTTTAAAAAATCTAGTTGTCAATGAAGCAGACGAGTCTAGTGATCGTCAGCCAACATTAAAAAAACCGAAACTTGAAACGTAGGTATTAGATCAGTAGTTGATGAGGTAAACCAATTACAAAATGTAGCGTACTGCTGCTGGCTTCCAGATAGGATTAAAGTAGCGTGCAGAATAAAAAAGTCATTAAAATTTCAAAAATATTTAAAGTTCATATTTGAAATTTTTGAATTTTATCGATGCCAATCATATTTGAATACAAGATAAATTCAGATGTCGATGAATGTATAATATTCACATCAATTTACATGTCGGAGGGACAACTACTGCAAGGAGAACATACGGCTGCAATGTATTTGCAGATATCGATGCATTGACAAATTTGAATACAAGATGGCCTCACTGTACCGTGGATTATTATAATTATCGGTAAAATTGTATTAAAGATTATAATCTAGAGGAATCTAACGAATACTTATTAAAATTATATTTTTTGGGTTAAAGTTAAGTGTTATTGAACACTTATGATTCGACAACTTGAGATTTTTTAAGAGGACCTACGTCATTTATACGAAAAAAGATCAAGAAAAGTTTAATTATTATTTTAAAGTTAAATTTTTAATATCTAGTTGCTATTTCTAATATGATGGCAGTTAGACATCTTACGACTAATAGAGATAAAATGAAAATTAATTTGTTTGATCTAAAAATAGTTTTATTCTCGAAATTTGGACATTGTGACATATCTACATTTTTTTCAAAACTTTCGATAATAGTGTGTGATGTACTTACAAAAATATTAATATCCCATTAACATCGGATGATAATTCAGTTGAATTTTGATAATTTAAATTATATTAAGATATTTTTAAATTCACATTATTTTATCAAATAACAATAATTTATTTTTAATTATTTAATGCATATGATTACAGTTATACAAATTATTCTAAGGATCTAAAAACATCTGCTCTCCATCTGCAAATTCAAATTTTTACTCAAAATAGTATATAATTTTCATAAATTTTGAATAACTCTGTACAGAAAGAATCTGAATCAGATATCGCTTGTAACTGTTTTTCGAAAATTGTCAAGCTGTACTTTTTATCCACCTTAAACAATTTAGAAATGTTATCCGATACAAATCATTCAACATACTCTTTCAGCAGCCCGGATAAGCGTGTAATAAAAGCTTTGGTTGCTGGGCCGTACGCGCCGGGTGTATGAACTCGTATATTCGTTGACCTATACTGTATATCCTTCTGGTTTTCTTGTGTCGGTGTGTCCTACCCCCTTCCCGGCATCGGCGGCAACATCCATAGCGTAGCTATAGACCTGGGTATTTGCACATTGTAGTCCCACACAAAATACAATTTGTAATTTTCGTTAATTTTGAATAACTAGAAGTGTCTCCGGTAAAAATATCTCTTTCAAGGAATAATTACTGTAATTTTACATAAAAAAAGTATGTTTAAAAGTTGTATTTTTAACCCGTCTAAAGTTAATTCGCCTTTCAATATTGTAGTAAAATAAGAACTATCATGACAGTATTCCTTTCAAATTAATACCATTATTTATAATTGAATATCATTTGGTCGGAACCTCAAAACTATGACTGCAAAATAAGATTTTAGATCACAGATGTCACGCCAGCAGACAAAGTTCTCCTTCTTGAATATCTTTCAGAAAGAGGCCCGAGAGGGTTAAGAAGAGCTTTACTCGTCTTGTCCCTAGTCAGTTGGAACCTGTATCTAGAACTCCAGTATTCATTCGAGAGATCTTGTTCGAAGCAAGCAGAGAGATTAGGAGGGTGTAGCATTTTCACTTGGACCTTGAGTTTTGTTGGAAGGGATCGTAAATGCGACCTTTATAGGTAGTCAAAAGTATCAAGGTAGCTTGCGAAGAGAGGTAGGAATTAAATTTGGTCAAACTCTCATTTCCTATCGTGAGAAAGAGTTGGATAGCTGCCTGAAAGAATACCACTCTAATTGGATCAAATTGAAACCCCTTTCAATTTGGAGTGAGCTTGTTGTTAAGCAATGAAACGCAGGGGACGGTGGTTTGTGAATAACATAAACGTTCCTAACTCTGCGGATTGCTGCATTAATCCAACGACTACTTCTGTCATTGAAGTCACCGAGCAACAAGTCCTAGCCGATACCTAAAATACGGTCCAGGGGGTCATGATTCTTGTGAATCTCTCCCGGCCGGATGTAGACATTGGCTATACTGATACGTTGACCGTTCTTGACAAGTGCTATAACTAAACAATAATTGGCAGGACAGGTGAAGTTCAATAATACGGAGGACCTTAAGGAGCATTTAACAAGGTTTATAAGACCTTGAGATAAATAGGAGTGGGTTGGGGTTATGTACGGAGTAAAGTGTGTAGATATGGTTTGGGATAAATCGAGTAATGTCCTGGAGGAGACGAATAGACTGCGTCTATTTGAAAACTATAACATCTGCATCTCTTCCAGATATAAGCCTAAGGGCATAAGCACCACCCAAATTCCAATGAAGGATATCCAGTGAAAAAGGCTCTTAAGTACTTCCCATTGCGAAAGTGTACCCAAGGTGGGCCGCCGAAAGTGTAACCGGATATTGGGCTATCTCGAGATTAGTCCTCTTCTCTAGATGACGTCTCCCATAGCAAAGACTATGTTTTCTCAAGCTCCTCATCTCGAGATTACCGACCATAGACCGCCTCGACTGGACTTTTAGGGGGTTGAGAAACCTTAAATGATTTAGTCGGAAAGCGGCGCTCTGGTGCCTTCGGGAACTCAGATTCCTCTGAACCAGATGCCGCGAATGTTGTTAAAGATGGTACAAAAGTCGTTGACAAGAATATTGATATGCGTACAACTTGATCACTGCTTATCGGTTGTTATTGTTAATAAAATCTTTATTTATTTACTTGCGATATGGCCAGCAATGGATGCACTATTTCGGAGGCTCATGTATATCACAACAGAGCATATAGAAAATAAATGCCATATGAATATTTTTTTATGAATATGAATATTTATGAGTTTTTTTATATGAATATGCATGCATAATCAACCAATCGGAAACAAGTTTTTATATGCACAAAGGAAGGCGAAATTTCAAAACTTTCAAAGGCAAAGCTATAAGTATCAATTCAGTGATTACAGTACGTATTTTATACAAACAAAAGTCCAATTATGATATGCCGTTATGACTCCGAGGACAACTAAATGAATTAATATTAATGGTGCCTAACAACAACTATAATCAAAAAATTAATGTGATAGTAATTTTGATAAACTAAGTCCAACATTTAATACAGAGATTGACATCCATTTACCAGTATGATAGATCGTATTTTGGCAAATAATTAAATATAGTAGGACATGTCTACATTTATATTTACAGGTCATTTCTCCTTTTAAATTTATTAAACTATAAGGGGAATATTTAATTACAATAAAATATTACTGATTTCGTCGCTTATCCAAATTTATCCAGGTAGCCTCATTCTTAACAAAACCAATATTAATGATAAAGAAGGTTTATATCTAGATATGAACATTAAATTAACATTAACTAAAACTACTATTAATTTATATCGTAAAGATGACATATTTAAATTCACAAGAAACATATTTTTGCATGAGCATTCATGCATACCATATCATATAAAATATAATACATTAAATAATGAAATTTTAAGAATTGCAACAATATGTAATGATATTGGTTTTTTACAAAATCATTTAAATAATTTAATAGATACATATTTTAAACTAGATTACTATAAAAATAAAATCAAACAGAAAATAGTAAAATATATAAATCAACAATAATATTAAAAATAATTTTAAAATCATTATCGGAAATTTTTTATGGATGGATAATAATATACTTTGTATTAGAATAAGATACTAGATAATCAAATTTCATCAAGGGAAATACGTTATTAGCACGTGATTGGCACTGATGCTATGTTGTGTCGAGGAATAGGGGCCGAAACCTGATAGCATAGCAGTTCCTCCTGATGACCTCTAATCCTTATTAAAACCTTATTGACAAACCAATGAAAACTCGGTGAGATCAAGTTACGCCTAATTAAATGGTCGCGCATTCTACGCTCAAACGCTTTTTTTGTAGATGGAGATGAGGAAGTTTTGAATCGAAATGGACCGCAGGCCTTTAGGATATGAGACTGAACTACACTTGCGTAAAAAAGTTCTACGACTAATATTGATGTCGGCTACATCAGATGGTGAGGCTTAAAGTATTGTGACGGCCACTACTCTTCTTTGATCGATTGTCAAAAGCTGATAGACCCGAGGTAGTGGAGCGACGGATTTAGAGGTGCCCGGAAGTGGCACCCAGGAGTTAATGTATCAGATAAGTCCCTGCTCCTGAAGTCACACCAAGTCGGGATTGGTTGGGGTGATTGAGTGGCATTATAATTATGTAGGGATAGTGACTAATTCAAAACATTATCAAGGCTTATACTACCAATCCAGCCTAATGATATAGCCTTCCAACAGACAAACTTCTCATTGGATATCTTCCAGAAGGAAGACTGAAAAGAGTTAAGGTGATCAATGCTCGCCCTATCCTTACCAAGATGGAACCTATATCTAGTGCTTCAGTATTCATTCGAAACCGCATGTCTGGTGGAAACCGAGATATTGGGAAATTGAAACATTTTGGCCAGGACCTTGAGTGTCGTCGGAGTCGGATTGTAAATACGACTTTTATAGGCAGTCGATAAAAGCGCGGTAGTTTGTGAGAAGAGGTAGGAATTACATTCGGTTAGACGGTCAGAATTTAGTAGGTATTAAATTCGGTGGAAGAGTTAGATAGCTGCCTGAACGAAGGCCACTATAATAGGATTAAAGTGGAACAACCTACTAAGCAACGTATCGTCCTATATCCACCAACGAGTTAGGTCATGAGAGGTGGTCTGATGTTGGCGCGATCGCTCTATGCAGATGGGTTTTAACAACCACATCTTAAGAAGCAGTAATATGTCGAGGAGAGAATTAGTTGTTGAGCAATGAAAGGGGACATATGGTTTGTAAATAAGATAGTCGTTCCTGGCTCCGCAGAGAGCTGCATTTATCGAACGACCAGTTCTGTCTTTAAAGTCACCAAGTCACACATCATAATCGCTACCTACTATACGATCGAGGAAGTCACTGTTCTTGTGAATCTCTCCTGGCCGAATACATATATAACAATTTATAAAATGAGAATAACAATTTATAACAATTTATAAACGCAACAACAATTTATAAAATGACGCATTCCTTTTGGAATCCTGTGAGAAATTCAGTGTCCTCGTAATCAACGGAAACGCATTTGTGCCTTATATAAAGAATAACTAGAAGGTCCACACACGCAACAAGCCAGTAAAAACGCTTTCTGCACCTGAGCTTTGTATAGCATCGTGAGGAATTGCTGGTGTCTTTATAGTTATCACAAAAGCAGTCGAAACGTACCCTAACCACTTCATCCGACTGACGATGACTGCTGGGTGGTTAGGAAGGTCTCGGAATTATACATTAGACTGATGGAGCTGATGATCGAAGTCACGTTATTTAGCAGCAAATATGGATTAAAAATCAATCGCAGCCAGCTTTGGTTCCTGGACAACAGTTTCAAGCGATTTTTCGCGAAAACAATTTATAAAATGACGGATTCCTTTTGGAATCCTGTGAGAAATTCAGTGCTTTCGTAATCAACGAATACACATTTGTGCCTTACATAAAGAATAACAAGAAGGTCCACACACGCAACAAGCCAGTAAAACGATTCTGCATCTGAGCTTCCGTATAGCATCGTGATGAATTGCTGGTGTCTTTATAGTTATCACAAAAGCAGTCGAAACGTACCCTAACCACTTCATCCGACTGACGATGACTGCTGGGTGGTTAGGAACGTTTCGGAGTGATACATTAGACTGATTGAGTTGATGATCGAAGTCCAGTTATTTAGCAGCAAATATGGATTAAAAATGCTTTGGCTCCTGGACCACAGTTTCAAGGGATTTTTTGCAATAACAATATATATATATATATATATATATATATATATATATATATATATATTGTTATTGCAAAAAATCGCTTGAAACTGTGGTCCAGGAGCCAAAGCTGGCTACGATTGATTTTCCAGTTCCTCCTGATTAGCAAGAGAGATGATCTTAATGAGCTCTTTACTATGGTTAATAGACCTTGAGATAAAGATGAGTGAGGTGTTGTTATGTACGGAATATAGTGAGTGTATATGTGCTTAGAGATAAATCGAGTAGTGTCTTGGTGGAGACGGATAGACCGCATTTTTGAAGGAATATAATATCTGCATCTCTACCAGATATAAGGCTACGGACGGAAGCATCTCTCGAATTTCACTGAAGGATATTCAGTGAAAAAGGCTCTTGATTACTTCCCATTGTGTTAATTTAGTTGAAGTGGAATTCCTTCCGCCTAGTCGAGACCAGTGTCGGAAAGGTCGCCTTTTCCATCTCCCGTTTAAACATGAGAAGGAATTGCCTGCGCCCATTAATAATTTCCCTAGGTAGCGACTGCCAATAATGAATTCATAAACACCAATTTCTTTGGTGCTACTGACTGCGATTCAGCTTCGTTGCCTCTTTTTGTCTTGGAAGTTTGACGGGAGCTATTTTTGTAGATGAGACTTGCTTGTTTGACTTTTTGATTTTGGGTGTTTTCTAATGTTTGACATCAGGATGACGTCATATAGTTAATTTAGAATTGACATTTGTGACTTCAGGAGCAGGGACTTATCTGATACATTAACTCCTCGGTGCCACTTCCGGGCACCTCTAAATCCGTCGCTCCACTACCTCGGGTCTATCAGCTTTTGACAATCGATCAAAGAAGAGTAGTGGCCGTCACAATACTTTAAGCCTCAACATCTGATGTAGCCGACATCAATATTAGTCGTAGAACTTTTTTACGCAAGTGTAGTTCGGTCTCATATCCTAAAGGCCTGCGGTCCATTTCGATTCAAAACTTCCTCATCTCCATCTACAAAAAAAGCGTTTGAGCGTAGAATGCGCGACCATTTAATTAGGCGTAACTTGATCTCACCGAGTTTTCATTGGTTTGTCAATAAGGTTTTAATAAGGATTAGAGGTCATCAGGAGGAACTGCTATGCTATCAGGTTTCGGCCCCTATTCCTCGACAAAACATAGCATCAGTGCCAATCACGTGCTAATAACGTATTTCCCTTGATGAAATTTGATTATCTAGTAAAAATACGTTCACTGGTGTACATGAGTACACCAATGAGTGTCCCAGGGCAGGTGTAACAACAAATTATATATATATATATATATATATATATATATATATAGATTTTATCGTATGAGATCATGAAGATCGATTGAAATCAGGACTGGTGATTCTTTGATGGATGCTTATTTATGTAATGTATAGTTGCTAGGTCACACAAAGTGACTTTCGCATTGAAAACCATCTACAGAATACTTCCTTCATGATATCCAATTCCATACACCCTGAATACTAACGGCCATATTGCCACATCCGTTTTCGTTTCGCCCGCTTTTTGCCACGTGTTGGTAGCCCCGCGCTCATCAGAAGGCTGACTACCAACTCTTCGCCTTTTCAAATTTGACTTATCCGAGATTCGAGCTGTCGCTCTGCGTACTTGGCTTGCGCTCTTGACTGCTAGGCTACGAATCCAGAATTACCAGATTTCACACAGTATATGAAACCTTCCATCATGATATCCAGAAACTGCATTGTCCGAGATGCTTCTCTGGCATGCTTATTATAGATTTTATCGTATGAGATCATGAAGATCGATTGAAATCGGGACTGGTGATCCTTTGATGGATGCTTATTTATGTAATGAATAGTTGCTAGGTCACACGAGGTGACTTTCGCATTGAAAACCAGCTACATAATCCTTCCTTCATGATATCCAATTCCATACACCCAGGGTGTATGGAATTGGATATCATGAAGGAAGGATTCTGTAGCTGGTTTTCAATGCGAAAGTCACCTCGTGTGACCTAGCAACTATTCATTACATAAATAAGCATCCATCAAAGGATCACCAGTCCCGATTTCAATCGATCTTTGGTGTATGGAATTGGATATCATGAAGGAAGGATTCTGTAGCTGGTTTTCAATGCGAAAGTCACCTCGTGTGACCTAGCAACTATTCATTACATAAATAAGCATCCATCAAAGGATCACCAGTCCCGATTTCAATCGATCTTCATGATCTCATACGATAAAATCTATAATAAGCATGCCAGAGAAGCATCTCGGACAATGCAGTTTCTGGATATCATGATGGAAGGTTTCATATACTGTGTGAAATCTGGTAATCCTGGATTCGTAGCCTAGCAGTCAAGAGCGCAAGCTAAGTACGGAGAGCAACAGCTCGAATCTCGGATAAGTCAAATTTTAAAGGCGAAGAGTTGGTAGTCAGCCTTCTGATGAGCGCGGGGCTACCCACATGTGGCAAAAAGCGGGCGAAACGAAAACGACTGTGGTCAATGTGGCCGTTAGTAGTCAGGGTGTATGGAATTTTATATCATGAAGGAAGGATTCTGTAGCTGGTTTGCAATGCGAAAGTCACCTCATGTGACCTAGCAACTATTCATTATATATTGACTATACTGATGCGTTTATTATTTTTACAGTGTGATATAGCTAAACCAGACAAGGCTAGACAAGAATAGTTTAGCAAGGGAGATGTTTTTAATGAGCTCTTTACTATGGTTAATAGACCTTGAGATAAAGATGAGTGAGGTGTTGTTATGTACGGAATATAGTGAGTGTATATGTGCTTAGAGATAAATCGAGTAGTGTCTTGGTGGAGACAAGCATCTCTACCAGATATAAGGCTACGGACGGAAGCATCTCTCGAATTTCACTGAAGGATATTCAGTGAAAAAGGCTCCTGATTACTTCCCATTGTGTTAATTTAGTTGAAGTGGAATTTTTTCCGCCTAGTCGAGACCAGTGTCGGAAAGGTCGCCTTTTCCATCTCCCGTTTAAACATGAGAAGGAATTGCCTGCGCCCATTAATAATTTCCCTAGGTAGCGACTGCCCATAATGAATTCATAAACACCAATTTCTTTGGTGCTACTGACTGCGATGCAGCTTCGTTGCCTCTTTTTGTCTTGGAAGTTTGACGGAAGCTATTTTTGTAGATGAGACTTGCTTGTTCGACTTTTTGATTTTGGGTGTTTTCTAATGTTTGACATCAGGATGACGTCATATAGTTAATTTAGAATCGACATTTGTTCCGAGATTTTAGTATCAATAATTCCTATGATATTTTTAATGGCCAGCCTAGTGTCACTGGCGGTCCCGTTATAGCTATTATTGGTAGTCTATGAACAGATCGATGCAGCAGTTACGTGCCATCTCTTTACTCCTTAAACTTGAAGCACTTCAGAGACCACGCCAGATGATGTTGTTTGCCGTTTGTGCATCATGGAGCAATGCTGCATGAGGTAGGATGATCTTGGTTCTGTGAGGCGCAGATCCCACAGCATCCTTTATCTGTGCAAGACGAAGCTCAGTGCTCTCAAATGTGGCACTGGTTACAGTGTGGATATGTATATTCGTCATTACTAATGAGAGTGAATCACAAATCGCAACCCATTAAAGAGTTGCAACTGGAGTTGGTCAGAAAACATGCATTGTCCAAGCTAGTGTTCGCAAAAGCGATCGGTAGAGGTGAGTTATTTTTCCCTTTAATAAATCGCAAGTTGGGAAGCTGGAATTCAGCTTGGAGTTCATGAATATCTTTTTTATCTAAGGATGAAAGTATATTGATAATCTTAATTGTTGCCTGTATATGCTTGAAACTTATATTAGCTGAATCTTTCAGATGTTGTTGTAGTCTTTCGCTGGGTCTTTAGACGTGAAAGACACACGGTAGGTAGTAACAACTGTCTTGGCGAAATTAAATAGAATTATATTCTTCGGAAATTTTACTATAACTTCTCAGGAAGCAGTTGAAATGATTATTCGTATCCATGGGAACAGAGGGTGTTATGATAACCATGTAAACCGATTTTTTGATGGGAGGAAGTTCCTCCGTAGAAGATGTTTTATGAGAAATTAATTCACTAACCTGAAATTTCGTTGAATTTGCTTGTAATTGCGCTTCCATTAGAAACTTTGAAGCTCCGAAAGTGCTGCACATTTTTTAAAAATAAATTTTGTCAGTTACTTTGCTAATTTGACAATTTATTAGAAAATATACCAAGATAGTTTGCCAAAGAAAAAACTTCCATATTCCGTTTAAAACACACGACTGACAAAAAAGCAGCAGTAACAATGGAAGTCAGCAACAATCCATGCCATTCGGCATAACCATCTCTGCTTTTTGGATGACAAAGATGTTGTAACTTTGCAATCATCGTTCGGTATCTCTCAGTTCCGATCTATAATGGGCAGAGATGGGAACCCCATCCCTGTAGGCTTCTGTACAGCTCCTGTCGATACGAGTGTTTAGCGAAATCCAAATGCAATCCCTTCTTGGGTTTTAATATTCGCTTTACTGTTATAGATAAAGACGAGTTCACATACCCCCACTGCAGTAGGTGTCACAAATGGGGGCATTGGGCCTTCAGTTGCAGTGGGACCCCCTTATGCGGGTTTTGTGGCTCGGCAAGCTGCTGCACAATTCAATCTGGCATTCGCTGCACTACCACCCCTTACTGCCCGAACTGTAGGAGCAGTCATCCTGCCTGGAGCAGGAAGTGTAGCCTTTTCAAAAGTTACAAAAATACCTTCATCAAGCCGCATCCTAAGACCACGGTATCATACGCAAATGTTGCCTCTTCTCGGATGGAGGAATCTGAGATCATGCGCATGTTAGATCTTAAAATTGATGAGTCCTACAAAAAAATGGATAGGCTAGTACAGATGGCCTTGGGAGTTATGGTTAAGAATCCAACAGTTCCAGCTGATATAGCCGTGCCTGAATCCAAGAAGAGGGGTTCGGTCCATGCAGTTCTCCATTTAAAGATCGGCAAGATGATTCGGTGCAGAATAAATAGAGGAAATGAAAATATTGCCTAGGGGCAAGTACCGACCTTGGATGGAACTAGTAGCGGGGGGTCCTCCCTGCACCTAGCTCTGTCTAGGTAGGCAATCCCCATCCAACTAATCCATCACAATGCAGAGTACTCGTGAGCCTTTTTCACTGAATATCCTTCAGTGTAATTTGGGAGGTGCTTCTGTCCTTAAACTTTTATCTGGTAGAGATGCAGATGTTAAAGTCCTTCAGGAGACGCGGTCTATCCGTCTCCCCCGGACATTACTCGATTTATCCCAAAGCATATCACTTCCCACTATACTCCGTACATAACCCCACCTTACTCCCCTTCTTCTCAAGCACTCTTGACCTTAGTTAAGTGCTCCTTAAGGTCCTCCATCCTATTTAAGTATTCGTGTCCAGCCATGTCGTGTTTGGTAGTTTCACTCTGTAAGAACGGTAAACGTCTCAGTCTAGCCAATGTCTACATACGTCCCGGGGAGATTCACAAAAACCGTGACCTCCGTGGATGTTATTATTGATAGCGGCTATGACATGATACTTGGAGACTTCAACGACATACTGGTCGTTGGATCAACGCAGCACTTCACAGAGCTATGAACAGTTATCTTATTCATAAGCCACCCTCCCCAACCTTTCATTGCACATTAACAAATTCAATCCTCGACATTCTACTGCTTCACTCGAGGTGGCTGCTTTAACCCCTCTGTACGGAGCAGTCGCGTCAGCAATTGTCCACATCTCATGACTTAATTCGTTGGAGAATTGAGGAGGATACGTTGCTTAGAAGGAGGTTTTACTTTGATTTGGTCAAAGTGGCCCTCTTCCAGGCAGCTATTCAACTCTTTTCCCGAATAGGAAATGAGAGTCTTACCGAATTTAATACCTACCTCTTTTCGCAAGCTACCGCGATTTTATCGACTACCTATAAAGGTCGTATATACAATCCACTCCAACGAAACTCAAGGTCCTAGCGAAACCTCTCGAAAGTTTTGTTGGGAGAATAGCCATCGTTTAGTTGTGGCTATTTTCCTTGACTTTTCTGCTGCATTTGATCGCATCTCCATTTCCTATGTGATCTCTTCTCTCAGTTCCCTCGGGTTGCCTGCGAGAATTGTGAACATGGTAGATATTCTGCTGTACATCACGCGATTTTACTATGAAGATGACCCTGATGCGAGTCAGTTCTATCCTTTTACGGGTGTGCCTCAAGGTTCCTCAGTTTCTCCTATCTTATATCTTGCTGCCTTCATCAATCTTTTAAAAATATTTAAACGCGATCAACGTCTAGTGGAGTACGCTGATGCCACCATAGCCCTGTTCTCTGGACACAGATGCAAAGACGTTGTTTCTGACATCAGCCGTATCTTTTTAATATTAAGAGACCAGTTGCCAAGGTCCAACCTTGTTCTAAACTCCGCCAAATCGCAGGTGGTTGTGTTTTCATGGCACCCTTGCTACAAAGCAAAAACTTAAGAGATTAGCATTCTCTGCGCTCTCCTTCATATTTCCCTCTGAACCACTCCCCACCTTCACAAGTCGAGTAAAATACCTGGGGTTTACCGTTACGGTGAACTGGTCGGCGAAAGCCGACCTGGATAGACTTAAACGTATCCTGACGAAAGGTGGGCGGGCCCTGAAACGGGATCAGCATATGTCGTTGAAAGGGAAAACCCAGGTGCGCCTTTGGGGCACTTGGGCTTTCTCGGGATTAGTCTTTTTGCGAGAAGACGTCCCCCTGAGCAAAAACTAAGGTTTTTTAAGCTCCTCGTCTCTCGTTTACCCAGCATAGTCCGCGCCGATTGGATTCTTCGGGGGTGAAAGACCCCGGGTGGTTCAGTCGGAAGTCGGCGTGTTGGATCAGTTGGGGGGGGGCTCAGATCTTCCTGGATTTGAGGTCATGAAGAAAGGGAAAACTCAAGAAAGAATTTAATGAGTTGTTCTGTCTTACTGACACTCTAAACTGTCTGTTATGTCTTTTTTCATTTATGTTTTGTGATTTAATAAAATCTTTATTATTATGCCATTCGATTGAACAGCCGACGTATATAGTGATGTACTAGCTACATTACAAATGATTTTAAGGTTTTAAAACCTTATAAATTAAGGTTTTCTTAATAAATAACAACTTATAAAAAATAATTAAAAATTGAACTTGGATAAAATAATAGAAAACAGCCAGTCGTTAAAAATTCGTTCGCGTTTTTAACTTTGTTACGGTCTCAGATCGAGCGGGATCTGAGCCCTCCAGCCAATTCAATACGCCGCTCTCAGACTGAACCACCAGACGTCTTTCACCACCCGAAGAGTCCAAGCGAGGCGGACTATGCTTGGTAATCGCGAGATGAGGAGCCTGATTAACCTTCGTCTTTGCTCTAGGAACATCCTCTCGAAAAGAAGACTAATTCCGAGATAGATCAAGTACCCCCATATGCGCATTTGGGTTTTCCCATTCAATGAAAGATGCTGAGCACTTTTTAGGGCCTACCTAGCTTTCTTCAGGATACGTTTGAGTCTATCCAGATCAGCTTTCAGCGACCAGTTCAACGTAACAGTAAACCCCATGTATTTTACTCGATTTGTGAAGGTGGGGAGTGGTTGATTTGTCAATATGGAAGATAGAGCTGAGAGTGCTAGTCTCTTTAATTTATTCTTTGTTGCAGGATCGCCATGAAAGACAACCACCTGCGATTTAGAGGAGTTGAGAATAAGATTGGATATGGCTGGTCTTTTAGTCTTAAAAAGAAACGGCTGATGTTCGAGACTATATCATTACACCTGCGTCCGGAAAACAAGGCGTTAATATCATCAGCGTACACCACTAGATGTTGATCACGTGTTATATTCTTGAATAGTACAATAGAGGTAGCAAGCTATAAGATAAAGTGGGGATCCTTGAGGCACCCCCGTAATACGGTAGAAATGATGCGCATCAGTGTTGTCTTCATAGAAGAACAGCTTGGTGTACAGCAATCTCTCCACCCTGTTAGCAATTATCGCAGGCAAACCGAGGGCCTGAGAGAGGAGATAATGAAGGGAAAGGAGATGCGGTAAAATGCAGCAGTAAAGTCGAGGAAAACAGCCACATCCAGTTGATAACTATTATCCCGACAAAGCAAATGCACTTCACATATTGCTGAATGGACCGAGTGCCCTTTGATAAATCCATGACAACTCGGTGGGATCAAGTTACGCCTACATAAATGGTCAAGGATTCTACGCCAAAGCGCTTTTTCGTAGATGGAGATGAGGGAGTTTTGAATCGAAATGGGACGCTGGTCTTTTCGATATGAGACCAGATTACGTTTGGGTAAAAAATTCTACGACTAATATTGATTCCGGCCTCATCGGATGGTGAGGCTAAAAGCATACGGACACTTCCCTTCTTTGTTCGGCTGTCAGAAGCTATCAGACCCGAGAAAATAGTGAAGCGACGGATATGGAGGTGCCCGGAAGTGGACCCCAGCAGTTAAGGCTATATGTAACAGATAAGTACTTTCTCCTGAAGTCACCCCAGGACGGGATTGGCTGGGGAGATTGAGTGGCTCCGTAGTTGTGTAGGAATCGTGACTCTTCCAAAACTCTGTCAAGACCACTATTTCCGATCCAACCCACAGCCATGTATCTCCGGCAGACAAACTTATCTTTCTTGAATACCTTTGAAAAGGAAAACTTAGAAGGGTTAAGGTGAGCAGTGCTCGCCGTATTGCTACCCAGTTGGAACCTATATCTAGAGCTTTATTATTCATGCGAGAAGGCCTGTTTGGCGGAAACAGAGAGATTAGGAAGGTGTAGAATTTAAGCCAGGACCTTGATTTTATTTTGAGTAGGACTATATGTGATGTTTATTGGTAATAGAAAGCAACGTTGTAGCTTTCGATGAGAGGTAGGAATTAAATTCGGTCGAACTATCATTACCAATTCTGGGGAAGAGTTGGATAGCTGCCTGAAAGAAAACCACTCTGATGGGATTAAAGTGCAACATCAATCTAAGCAACGTATCTTCATCTATCCGCCAACGAATTAGATCATCAGAGGTGGTCTGTTTTTGGCGCGACTCCTCAGTACAGATGGGTTTCAACAACCACATCTTATGAAGCAGTAATATGTGGAGATGAGAATTAGTTGTTGAGCAATGAAACGTAGGAGACGGTGGTTTGTGAATAACATAATCGTTCCTAGCTCTGCGGAGTGCTGCATTAATCCAACGACCAGTTCTGTCGTTAAAGTCACCGAGTAACATGTCATAGCCACTACCCAAAATACGGTTCAGGAGCTCACGGTTCTTGCGAATTTCCCCTGGCCTAATATATATTAGCTATACTGATACATTTATCGTTCTTACAAAGTATTATAACTAAACAAGACAAGGTCGGACATTAATACTTTAAAAGGAGGGACGATCTTAAGGACCATTTTACTAGGGTTAAAAGACCTTGAGATGAAGATGAGTGAGGAGGGGTTAGGTACGGAGTAAAATGGATGTCAATGTGCTTGGGGATAAATCGAGTAATGTCCTGGGAACTGACGGATAGACCGCATCTCCGTAAGAACTATAACATCTGCTAACATCTCACTCTCTGATCCCCTCCCGAAGAAGGTTCCCATCGGCTTTGTCTTCATTTCCCAATGAGGCACTATTCCAGGAATTGTTCATCCTAGCCAACTTCATTGCCGCAATGCTTTGGGAGGGCACATTCCTCTTTTTCGAGTAGGGCGCTCTCTTGGGAGGTTTGATAGAAGGATTGATGTTAGAAACAGCAATGGGTTTGGCTTTCGCAAATTTGCAACCCAAGAAAATAAGCAATGTTTCAACATCTAGAATATGGGCTAGATGCCTCGCTTCCATCAGGCGAATAATGTCAGCCTTCGGAATAACAACGAGTGACGGTGACTTTAAGACTACGGCCTCTGCAAAGTTTTCTGGTTTACCAGAAGTACCAAGGTTTCTTCTTTTATAATTTTTGAAGAAGGAGCATTTACGGTATCAAGAAGGATGGCCTCCCTTACAATTTGAGCAGTGAAGGGAAAATTCACACTTTTTGCCAGAGTTGTCCTCCAATGAACCAAAAAAACCCCACAGGAACGGGGTCGATCACATTTCGAGGACTAACGCCTCCATTGATGACATACAATGCAATGGGGGTACGTCTAGTTGTCCAATGCTACGACAGAGAACTTTAAGTTGTGTCTTAAAAAAGGATTCACGCTTTCTTCTCCAGGCACTCCTCCTGATCCACAGAGGCAGAACAGAATGATCGAGGAAGTGGACCACTGTTTTTTTCTATAATTTGCCCGAAGTTAAAAATACTGAATTAACCCTCCAATACCTTTATGTCCCCTTTGGACAAAACGGGTGGAACATTGTTAGCTTTTAAGGATGCCTGAATAGGCTTGTATGTGATATTGGCTCAATTCGATAAATTAGCTTTAAAGTATCTTAGATATTCTCCAACTATACCGAATAAGCAGAAGGAAACTTTAATCTCTACTTCAAAATACCGTATTGTGTTAAAAATAATTCTTTTATTATAATTGTTTGTAAATTCTCTTAAGAATACTTTGAATAGTTTATGTTCTTCCATAGGTTGGGCAGGCTTGATAACTACCAAATTACTCAATTCAGGCACTGGGATTAGTTCCCCCCCCCGTGTCAGTGGACAAAATAGATGAAAATCTATTAACCTGCATGCTTGAAATTACTTGATTATGGATTTGATATTTTCTACGAATAAAACAATGATATTGGCGAAAGCTTTTCATTAAATCTAATGACTTATAAAAGCAAAAGAGTTGAGTGATCATCAGTCAACATTAAAACAACCAGCACGTGAAACATTGTTATTGGATCAGTAGCTGATGAGGTCCTACAAAACTAAAATATAAAGAATGCTTTAGGCTTATATATAGGATTAAAGTAGCGTGCAGAATAAAAGAGTCATCAAAATTTCAAAAATAATTAACGTTCATGTTTGGATAAATTTGATGTCGATGAAAGTACATTCACACACATTTACATATCGGACAGACATCTACATGGGTCCATCAGCACATACGGCTACAATGTATTTGCAGATATTGATGCATTGACAAAATTGAATAAAAGATGACTTCAGTGTATCTGCGGATAATTACAATTTTCAGTTATAATTATAATGATATTTTTTGAAATGTGTTGGCGGCGGCGATGTATTTAAAATTAATTGTTTCAATAAAAGCGAATAATTTAAAGATATAAAAAACAAGAATTATTGGAATATTCAATTAATCAAAGCGTTAGAAAGACACGAAGATGAATTGTAATATAATTGTTTATTTATAATAAATTAAAATAAAACTTTAAATTCGTTTTTAAA
The DNA here is from genome assembly GCA_012934845.2 of Pomphorhynchus laevis. Classification (NCBI taxonomy): domain Eukaryota; kingdom Metazoa; phylum Acanthocephala; class Palaeacanthocephala; order Echinorhynchida; family Pomphorhynchidae; genus Pomphorhynchus; species Pomphorhynchus laevis. The sequence goes on from WNNJ02003691.1 coordinate 28,427, forward strand.
TATCATTATTTGATTTACTTGACAGAAACTTAAACAAATAGATGAATGATGTATGTAATAAAAATAAATCTTTATTGTCTATTACCGAACGCTCTTTGAAATGCCTAATATAAAATACAGGTGAACATTTTTAAAGCAAATGTTTGATCAACCAATTAGCATCGGTTGATAAGTCAGTTGAATTTTGATAATTTAAATTATATTAAGATATTTTTAAATTCACATTATTTTATCAAATAAAAATATTAATTATTTAATGCATATGATTACAAATATACAAATTATTCTAAGGATCTAAAAACATCTGCTCTCCATCTGCAAATTCGAATTTTTACTCAAAATAGTATATAATTTTCATAAATTTTGAATAACTCTGTACAGAAAGAATCTGAATCAGATATCGCTTGTAACTGTTTTTCGAAAATTGTCAAGCTGTACTTTTTATCCACCTTCAACAATTTAGAAATGTTATCCGATATAAATCATTCAACATACTCTATCAGCATCCCGGATAAGCGTGTAATAAAAGCTTTGGTTGCTGGGCCGTACGTGTCAGGTGTATGAACTCGTATATTTGTTGACCTATACTGTATATCCTTCTGGTTTTCTTGTGTCGGTGTGTCCTACCCCCTTCCCGGCATCGGCGGCAACATCCATAGCGTAGCTATAGACCTGGGTATTTGGACATGTGTAGTCCCACACAAAATACAATTTGTAATTTTCGTTAATTTTGAATAACTCTGTATAGAAGTGTCTCCGGTAAAAATATCTCTTTCAAGGAATAATTACTGCAATTTTACATAAAAAAGTATGTTCAAAAGTTGTATTTTTAACCCGTCTAAAGTTAATTCGCCTTTCAATATTGTAGTAAAATAAGAACTCTATCATGACAGTATTCCTTTCAAATTAATACCATTATTTATAATTGAATATCATTTGGTCGGAACCTCAAAACTATGACTGCAAAATAAGATTTTAGATCACAGATGTCGCTTGTAATGGGATGTTTTGAATATGACGTAATTGTACTTTTTTATCTACTTTCAACAATTTAGAAATATTATTTTATATAAATCGTACAACAGACCTTTCGCATATCATGAAACAAGAAAATAGGCCAAATAACTTAATATAACAAAAATAGAGAAATAACATTTCGTTTAGATGAATATATACGAACATATTTGTCCCTTGCATTTATTAAACTATAAAAATAATAAATAGGTATTTTTAATAAATAAAACGTAATTCTTTGTTTCTGTACACTTATCAAAAATAGAAGAAATAAATGGTTATATTCTATAGAATAAAGCTAATTACTTATTTCCTCGATATTTATAATACAAAAAGATTAAATAAATCGAAATTCTCAAAAAGATAATTTCTATCTTTAACTAAATTTATCAAACTATAAAAAATTGATATTTTTATTTAAATAAAATAAGTTTCGTTGTTTGTATATTTCAAGCAAATCCATGTATATTTACATGGACATTACAACGCTCTTTAATTTAATTTAATTTTATTTTAATTGCAAAACAGCGTTCTTTAATTTTATTAGATCAGGCAGTTGAACGCTTTTATATAATTATAAACGTAAATAAATAAAAACGATAATAATTATCGATTATAATAATTATTTTTTTATTTTCAAATTTATTCGTATAAATAACAATTCGGGATTACCCGCAAATGATTCCCAATATTATTAAAATGTCAGTATGCTGTTTGTTCGCGGCGATAAATGCCGTTCTGCACCGGATTCCAACGCCTAGATCTCGGGGCTCGTAAACAGGCAGAGACGGCCCGGACAAGCTCGAAGCTTATTTTCCTTTTATGTTTGATGAAGGCGTCTCCATAGGTGACATTGCGTAGGCTATCATTGCCTACAAATTTCGCTGCTACTGTCTTTAGAACTGTAATTGCCTCCGTTGCGATGCCACCTGAAGTTAAAAATATCAGAGGGACGAATTTTGCACGTTTACGATTTTCATTGAATTCGAAGGACGCATCGAGGCTTCTGCTTACAGTCGATTGTGCATGGATTGAGAACACATTTACGTCGAAAAACGTTCGCTTAAATCGACTGCCTTTCAAGCCACTGCATACCATAAAGAAACGTAAATAATTCTTGTTTATATTTTTAAAAAGCGATTTTTTACTAATATTTTTCACAATTGAGAATTTTTCGAATTAAAAAATTATGATAATATATAGAATATTTGTTAGGTGTTTACTTTGAAATAAATTACATATTGTGTTATGTTTAACATGCGGTTAAACGCTTGTATATAATTATAAACGTAAAATAAATTATAACAATAATGATAATTATTATAAATTAAAAAAATATTATAAAAAAATAAATTATATAAATTATAAGAAATTTTATAAATTATAATAATAACTTATAATTATAATTTATAAACGTTAAATAAAATTAGTTTGTACATTTTTAATCTTCTACATTACAAGATTAAATAATTTTTTCTTTAAATGGAATAAAACTATATTTTTGTTTATGAAATCTTTAAAACTCTAAGATTAAATGAGTGTATATTTTCTACAGAATAAAACTAATTTCTCTGTTTCTATAAATTTATAGAAAATTTAATTAAAGTTTTAATTTAATTTATAAACAAGTTTTATTAGAATAAAACTTGTTTCTTGGACAGTTATTGTAATACAAAATACTATAATCGTACAATAAATGTTAACAATAACAATAGAAAATATTAACCATAAACTTCATTAATAAATGTATAGATAACATAAATATAGGTAGACTTTTAAATAATTCTAAAAGTAAAGAAATAATAAGGTCGGATTTACGTGAATATATTCCTAAAATAAGGTATAAGTTGTTGCCGCCATTGAGATGAAACATTTGCAATTATAATAAAAAATTGAAATCAATATGTAACGATAATATTAGAAACATAATGGAAACAGAATGCAATTGTAAAAGTCTTAGTTTTGATAAAATAAATGAACATATATGTACCCATAATCTAGAATTAATTGAAAATTGTGAATTAAGAAAGCTGCTATCAAAAGCGAATAAATATAGATTAAATAATAACAACGACAAAAATAAAATTTACAATTCGTTATATAATAACTTAAATGATTACTTTAGTAAGCTGATTAATAGTGAAAGCTCGAATATATATAAGATAAATATTTTGGAAAGATTATATATTTGATAAAATTAAAAATAAAATGAAAATAACAAACAATTATAAAAGGAAAGATAAAATTAATAAAGATATGTATAACAGAACTTACTAAATTAAAGGATAACTATATAATAACAACTATTGATAAAGCTAGTAATAACTTTGTCTTCATATGCAAAAAGCTTTATTATGATATACTAATGAAAGAGGTTAATTCTAATGATTTAAATGTAAATCCAACATATGAACGTAGTAAGTTGAGTTTAGAAACAATTATTACAAGTCACTGTTCAATAATGGATAAAAAGGGTATAAAGGTTGAATAAGATAATAAAACTATACCTATATTATATTGGAATCCAAAATTACATAAAAATCCAATAAAACCTAGGTTCATATGTAGTGCGTTTAAATGTACATTAAAATCACTTTCGGTTTATATGAATAAAATACTTAGTAATTAAAATACACTTCAAAAAATATTGTAAGGTAATCGAAATTAATACTGGTATAAAACACTATTTCAGTATTAATTCTACAAAAGAATTTTTAGAACAGACAAAAGGAATAAATTTTCAAAATATAAATACATACGATTTTAGCACGCTTTATACAAATTTAGATTTAGTAGATATTAAAGGAGCGTTAGTAAAATTAATTAATCGTATATTCAGAAAAAGATATACATATATATGTTATAATAATTATAACGCCTATCTAACAAAAATTAAACCATCAAGTAAATATAAATATATGGATAAAATTGAATTAATATAATCCTTAAATATTTTGATAAATCAAAATTATTTAAAAGAAGGGACATCTATATTTAGACAAGTTAAAGGTGTTCCAATGGGTGGTAATAGTAGCCCAATTATAGCTGACTTGTTTTTCAAGCTTTATAGAATATGAATTTGTTCATAACTGTGTAAAAACTAAATCTAAACAATATAAATATATGAAATATATGTTTCGATACATTGATGATATATGTGTATTTAATTCTAATAATTTTTATTCAATTAGTGAGCACATTTATCCAGAAAGCCTTATTCTTAACAAAACCAATATTAATGATAAAGGTGTATATCTAGATATGAACATTAAAATTAACATTAACTAAAACTACTATTAATTTATATCGTAAAGATGACATATTTAAATTTACAAGAAACATATTTTTGCATGAGCATTCATGCATACCATATAATATAAAATATAATACATTAAATAATGAAATTTTAAGAATTGCAACAATATGTAATGATATTGGCTTTCTTCAAAATCATTTAAATAATTTAATAGATACATATTTTAAACTAGGTTACTATAAAAATAACATCAAGCAGAAAATAGTAAAATATATAAATCAACACAATAATATAAAGAATAAATTTAAACTCTTAAGTGGCAAATTTTTATGGATGGATAATAAATAATATACTTTGCATTAGAATAAGATACTAGATAGTTATTTCAGAGGAAATACATCATTAGCATGTATTTGGCCCCGCTGCTATGTTGGGTAGAGGAGTTAGGGGCCGAAACCTGATAGCATAGCAGTTCCTCCTGATGACCTCTAATTCTTATTCTGATACAACGTCTGTTATTTATTAGTCAATTCATAAAAATGACGTTTATTTTAAATTTTTTTTTTATTTTAACTTGATTTAAATTATAAAAAATCTTAAAACAATTATTAATTTTATTATTTAATTATTAAATTTTGATTTAGCATTAATTATGTTTTCGTTCATTTTATAATTATATTAATTACGTAGACTCAGTTAGCTGATTTAATTTATTTATCATAATCTATTTATGTAATATAAAGCGATAATATAAAGCTGATTTGATTATTTACAATTTTGCAAAAGGAAAAAAGAAAAAAACTACAAATGATAGATAGTATGGCATCTGTTAAAATGTCGTTATCCAGAAGCGCTTCTAAGTATGAACACGTGTTGAAAAAATGTAACGCTTTTAAGCTTGTTTAGCAATTAGGATGCGCGGTTATTTAAACTCGTGGATTATTATGGCGCATTCTAGTTAATTTTTGCATCAAGGAATGCCCTGGAAGAACCGCTGATCCCTCAATTGCACTCGATGCGATGGTGATGCTTAAGAGTGTGAGAGATTTTTTATTTAAGACAGGTCTACCCTATCACGTTGGCAAAACGTTGGTAAACCAAGTCGACGTGCACTAGACCGTCTGTGTAACTTACTAATTTAGTAGCAGATCGAAAGACGAACTTTAAGTGATTGCCCTCTTTCAGTTGAATAACAAGAAGGAGAAGTATACCACAAGTAAATGTAACATAACTCGAAAGTACTTTCTACATTGATGAGCGAACTGTAAATCAAGCATATCGTTCGTTTAGACTTATAGCAAATATACATTGTCTGTGAACGTGTAGGCATTTCAGCACTTACTAAAACACCCATGTCTTTGTATGAAGTTGTTTGGCCAATTAGCTAATTATCAAGGTAGTATTGTCGTGGGCACCAAATTTTTTGTCCGCTTGATGCACATAAATAAACTTTTCTTGAGATAGTCCAACACTACGCAACAGCTCATATATTGTGTTGATATACAGATAAATAAGTTTATAATTAAGATCATAGAATATAGGATGCCATATTTTAAGTTTATTAGCATACATCACCAAAACTGAATCAAAACGATCGGCTAAATCATTGATGTATATACTAAACAAGAATCTTTTACTCCTAGGGAAGCAATAATATAGAAGACAATTTATCTTGACAGTGTAGTAACTATCAGATTAGAATTTGTCGACCCATCGGACTATACAACGGTCTAGATGTATCTTAAAAAGCCTTTTCTTGACCAATTATGTGAAGCTATATAGTTTGTCGTTGTGTAGTTGCCTATACGAAAACCGTGCAATGATGGGACAATATATCATTATCTTCCAGGTGGTCCACAATTTTACTTTCCAATAAACGTCCGAGGACACGACAACATATAGTGATTAAATTTATTGGGCTATATTAACTTAGCTGATTTATCACATTTCTTATGAACCAGACAGATAATAAAGTCTTTGCAATCTGAAATTAAGTTGGCTTAAGCAACATATGCCGATCAAATATTATGTAGCAGTCTACAGGTTATACCTGCTGAGTTTCGTATGTAAACCGTCTGGACAAATTGTTGCTGTTGTTTTTTTACTTCGATAGTTCACGAAACACATCGTTGCGATCGAACAAATCGCTGACTACACTCACAATCTGCGATGACTTGTGGATTCTCGTTCAAAATAAACAAAGTCTGATTGATGATATGCAGCAAAGATTTTAACATACTTGTTTGAAATTTCCAATATATCAAATCTGTATATACCGTTAACGTCAATTATGGAGTTTATTCCTCGATTTTTTCGATTGTTAGAAAATATATACTTGAAGAACGATTCAGTGTCAGAAAAACAGTGATCAGTCAGTGGATATTCAAAGGATGATCTAGCTCTGCGTTTTAATGCAGTGACGAGGTTGCGTAATTATCTATAATTTTCGTATTTTAACAAACCTGCACTGTACTGATCAAAAACCATTTATCGTGTCTTAAAAACAATTCTTAATGTACTAAACCAGAGCTGTGATGAACCGGATCTAGAGTAGTTTATATTGAAGCAAACGATTCAGTAAACTAGTAAAGATTTTTTGAAGAATGACCAGGAAATTCAATATTGACATCGAAGGGGTTGGTTTATACAGTCTAGAGGTGTTGTTTCACAAGATCAAGATTAAATTTGTAACTAATTTATTTTTAATTGAATAAAACATTATTACGTTCCTGTAAATTTATATAGAAGCTAAACTAAGAAATCCATAGATATTTTCAATGGAATAAACTAATTTATTGAACTTCTAATTCTTCCGCGTCAGTGACGTATTATATTTGTACCTTTAAATTGAGTACATTTATAATGAAGACATGATATGAACTTATCTGCTTGAATACAACATTGAGAACGATAATCACATACTGTAATGTTACAAATAGACAAATCGCAGTCTATAAAACTTTATCAAATGAGTACAATTAAATCTTAATGCATTTTTTAAATACATCTTTTGTTCAAACTTCCTAAAATATATAGAATTTGATAAGCACTTGCATGTTGAGATCGGTTGTATATTTCAGCATGTTGCGCTTATGACACGAATTGTGTTGTCCATTATAACGACTACTCTGCTTGAATGTAACTTTAAGTGAGAAACTAAGAAATCTGCTGTTTTTTATCACTCTAAATCATTGAATAATGGAGATTCATTAATCCTTCATAATAATTTAAATGGTTCATTTCCTTGAATTTAACTATTGATCTTTAACTCACATAGAAGAATATTTTTTGTTTCTTATTTTTTAACATTTTTATTACAATATTTTATTGTATTTTGGTATTTTGTTATCAGGAAAGGGCTGATTGCTGTAGTAGTTGCGTTTTATAAAAATTCCAAAAATTTATCACTTATGATTCTTCCGCGTCAGTGACGTAATATATTTGTATTTTTCTATGACGTCATTTATTTAAGATGTTTGAGAACAGCTTTGAATAATGGGGTTTATATCTTATTATACTGATTCACACATCTTATATAGTATCTTTCTTTATACTAGCTATTAGATGTGTAAATCTACACTATTCACTATGTTTTCTTAATGAACATTGTGCTTATTGTAATTTGGGCTCATTTTACGTTGCCTTTACATTGTATTTATTTCATATGTGAATTCTTTCGTGGAAAAATCTTGTATAAAAGAGCATTGAATACGTATGCTTAAATTAAAATACTCTGTGTTACTTGGTCACTAGATTTAAATTTGATATCAATATAATACTCTGATTGCAATGGCTAGTGCGGACCCAGAATCAAAGACAATTCCATCATGTGATGGCAATGCTTCTGACTCTAACACTGAATACATTAAGCTAAAAGTAGTCAATCAGGATGGAAATGAAGTTTATTTTAAAGTGAAGACTACTACTTCAATGGCGAAGTTGACCAAATTGTATGCTAAGCATTTGGGTAAGTGATTTTTGTGAAGAGTTTTGAATATACGGCATCAAATCTTAGGATTAATATTCCGATTAAAAATATCGTCAAGTTTGAATCGTGTGGTTATCACTAATTTAAGTTTGGTTGTATGTTTACATTTGGAGAAATGTGAACTATGTTGGATATTCAAACGATCGAGTTAATATCGAGCTTTATTGTAACGAAAATAAAACTGATAACATTAAAATTTACATTTAAAAAGTTTTAAACAAAAATATTAAAAGACAGCTACTAAGCAGATAGCGAAATATATTACTGATTTAAAAAGTTCGTAGTCAATCCCTTTCCTTATAATTTGTATTCTATTTTTTAATTTTTTCCATGACATAACATAACGGATAATTTAAAAATGTAACAAATATGATTTCAACTTTTTTTTAAATGTAACGAATATGATTTCAAAATTTTTAGTAAGCCTACATTTAAATTAATTTAATAAAAAATTTTACATTTCAAGAAAACCTGATTTTATTTCAAATCAATTGAACATCAATTTATTATTGTATTTACCCAGCTGCTGCTAGCATCAGTAAAACAACAATTTGTTTAAAAACAAATTTGTAATTTTTTAATTTTATAATAGAAAGTGTAGATTTTATATTTTATAGGGATAAATAATACATTTTTAACCGGGTAATTTAAAGCGACCACTGATTATATTGTAGAAAGTATGACATTTTAAATTTTCACCCAAAATATATATTTGATTTTTTAGTACTTAAATATGTGTCTGTCTAATAGTTGCAGGTAAAATACGCAATATAAATTAGTGTTATGTGAGATAAAAAATGTGATGATCCACAATATCGAGGCACAATATAACAAATTAAAAATACTTCAGGTGTAGATATCGCAAAATATAACTTATAAAACATGAGAAAATTAGAAAATGATTTTAAATAACTTACAGTTTAAATGAATAATTTACATATATAGATATCACAAAATATAACTTATAAAGCATGTGAAATGTAAAATTTTAAATAACTTACAATTAAAATGAATCTCGTAAAATTGAGATAAGAATTTTTAAAACGCTTGATTGGGCCAAACGAACAAAAATAATATATCAGTTGATGTATCTGTTGATATTATTAATAGTATAGATTAAGGGTACGTGAGCAACATATTTGTTATTGGAACTATATTGTTATTTTATGTGGTTTATAAGCGCTAAAATGCTTTATTAAAAGTGTATCATAAAGATATTATAACCTACGCTTATAGGTTACAGTCGATTAAGTATTAAGCTGGCATCTTTTGCCAATTAGTCTATTCGTGGAGCGGCCTAGACAACGTCTGTCCGATATTAGTTGATCAACGGCTAAATAATTGATGTATTTCATCAGTCGTATGGATATTCCTTTCATAGTGTCTCTGATCTCTCTAATAACTCAAACTGCAGATTGTACAATGGACGAAAAAACGGAAGAGAGTCACAGCGATGTCATAAAATTAAGATAAGAATTTTTAAAACGCTTAATTGGGCCAAACGAACAAAAATAATGTATCAGTTGATGTATCTACTGATGGTTTTAATAGTGTAGATTAAGGGTAAGTGATGAACATATTTGTTTTTGAACTACATTGTTATTTTATGTGGTTACTTGATCAACTCAGTCGAAAAATATATACACATTTAAAAACGTCCATAAGCGCATTTATGCATTTTTAAAAGTTTATTATAAAGAGATAATAAGCAGGGCCGCTAGGCGCAAGTCGATTAGGTATTAAGCTGGCATCTTTTGCCAATTAGTCTCTTCGTGGAGCGGCCTAGCCAACGTCTGCCCGATATTAGTCGATCAACGGCTAAATAATTGCTGTCTTTTATCAGTCGTAAAGATAGTTATTTCAAAGACTATCTCAGATCTCTCTAACAACTCCTTCGAGATATTGTACAATGCACGAAAATGTGGAAGGGATTCATAGAGATGTCATAAAATTAAGATAAGAATTTTAAAACGCTTGATTAGGCCAAACGAACAAAAATAGTATATTAGTTGATGTATCTGTTGATGGTAGTAATAGTGTAGATTAAGGATAAGTGATGAACATATTTGTTTTTGGAACTACATTGTTATTTTATGTGGTTACATGACCAACTCTACATAAAAAATAGATACAAGTTATAAAACATTTATAAGCTATGTAATGCATTTTTAAAAGTTTATTATAAAGAGATAATAACGTGGACTGCTTAGTGCCAGTCGATTAAGTATTAATCTGGCACTTATTGCCTAGAGGCCTCTTCGTTGAGTGACTAATTAAAAGTTTATTATAAAGAAATTGTAAATAAATCATTTGATATTTTTTATAAATAGAAATATTACTGGAGGCAAGAAAAGTTACTTGTAATATTTTCAATTCATAACTTTTCTTTTTATTATCATAAATCATTAAATAATATTTTATTGAATAAAATGTATACACCTATATAATATACAATTATATGTCGATTTCATATGATATATTTTTCTATATGTAAGGCGTCCATTTGTATCCGTAAAATTTATATTTTTTACACATTCGTGATTTAAAAATTTTTAACCACCCTGTATCCCTATATTTGATTACACTCTGTCTGGTTTATGTGTCTCTGTTCATATTCATTATTTTAAGGTTTTCCTTTTATTTCTCAGAATTTAAAAAATCTTTTATAATTTGCTCAGCTTTTGCTCAATAAATTAATTTCAGCTGTGTCCCAAGAATAAAGGTTTCATGATTTTTGCTTGTAATTTGTCTTAACTTTAGGTACTCAATTGCAGATTCTGCGTTTCATGTTTGACGGGAATCGAATAAATGAGAAAGACACTCCTAAGGAGCTTGAAATGGAGGATGGTGACGTCATCGAAGTCTATCATGAACAGGTTGGAGGGTGTGCTATGGTTTGACCAACTTAAAATAGCGAACAATATTTTAAACAAAACATCATGTACATTTTTAAAATGACATAATTTGTGTTGTATCGGTTGTCGAAGCTTAAATTCTTTGAAAATATTCAACTTTAAGTGGATACACCTGTGCATTTATTTAACCATTGAAATTTTGATGACTTTTATTAACTCTATTTTATTAAATATTTCGTCACTCCACATATGTTTTTACTCTTGGTGACGTAATATCAAATACGAAAGAATTTTAATACAACTTTTTTAATTAACACGAACAGGAAAGTATAAACCTTCATGCTATTTTTGCAATTTTCGTCGGGACGCTTAACCCGGAATGCTCCTACTACAGACGCCTAGCCCCAATGGGGCGTTTCGACCTTAGTCTACTCATTACTACAGGGTGGTTTTATCAGTGTTGCCCTGTAGTTACACAACTTCGACAAAACTAACTCCTCAGTAAACCACTGAATGGAAGTCACTAAGCACACGCTCCTCCACCGGTTACCAGCCTTTCATCTGGTAGGGTTTGCTAAAGCAGTGGCTTCACAGGGCAGCACGTGTGCTGTCGTTCCTTCCATCGTCAGCTAACTGAGTTTGCTGATCAAGCAACACGCTTGTATACAGCAATTGCAAAGCACGAGCAAAGCCCAGCGCAAATGCTAAATTTTTCGTCACTCCACATATAGTGGTTATATGAATATTAACTCTTTGTGAAGTAATATTAAATACGAAAGAATTTTAATACAACCTTTTTTAATTAACACGATCAGAAAAGTATAAACCTGCACTTTTTTTTACAAATTTCGACTATTTTATTCTAAACGCTGGTTTAATATTATATATAATGCAACAACAGTACATTACATTTTATTAATAGTGGAATTCATCAGCTACTGATCTAATATCTATGTTTCACGTTTCGGTCCTTTTTATATTGGCTGACGATGATTTAACTTGAAATCAGAATGATTTAATTTAAAATAATTTATGCTTACTCATGCTGACGTTATTGAAGTCTATCAGGAACAGGTTGGCGGTTGCGCTCTGGTTTGATTAACATGGAACAGCGACAAATCTCTGAATAAAAGGCGCCATGTACATTTTTAAAATGACATAATTTGTGTTGTATCGGTTGTCGAAGCTTAAATTATTAAAAGACTATTTAACGTTCATGTTTGTGTTGCAATTTTAATCGATGCCAATCATAACGTCAAATCATGACGATGATTTAACTTGAAATCAGAATGATTTAATTTAAAATAATTTATGCTTACTTAATTTGAAATCAGAAATGATTTCAATTCAATTTGCAAAATGTAAGATGAAAGTTTTTTAAAAAATCTAGTTGTCAATGAAGCAGACGAGTCTAGTGATCGTCAGCCAACATTAAAAAAACCGAAACTTGAAACGTAGGTATTAGATCAGTAGTTGATGAGGTAAACCAATTACAAAATGTAGCGTACTGCTGCTGGCTTCCAGATAGGATTAAAGTAGCGTGCAGAATAAAAAAGTCATTAAAATTTCAAAAATATTTAAAGTTCATATTTGAAATTTTTGAATTTTATCGATGCCAATCATATTTGAATACAAGATAAATTCAAATGTCGATGAATGTATATTCACATCAATTTACATGTCGGAGGGACAACTACTGCAAGGAGAACATACGGCTGCAATGTATTTGCAGATATCGATGCATTGACAAATTTGAATACAAGATGGCCTCACTGTACCGTGGATTATTATAATTATCGGTAAAATTGTATTAAAGATTATAATCTAGAGGAATCTAACGAATACTTATTAAAATTATATTTTTTGGGTTAAAGTTAAGTGTTATTGAACACTTATGATTCGACAACTTGAGATTTTTTAAGAGGACCTACGTCATTTATACGAAAAAAGATCAAGAAAAGTTTAATTATTATTTTAAAGTTAAATTTTTAATATCTAGTTGCTATTTCTAATATGATGGCAGTTAGACATCTTACGACTAATAGAGATAAAATGAAAATTAATTTGTTTGATCTAAAAATAGTTTTATTCTCGAAATTTGGACATTGTGACATATCTACATTTTTTTCAAAACTTTCGATAATAGTGTGTGATGTACTTACAAAAATATTAATATCCCATTAACATCGGATGATAATTCAGTTGAATTTTGATAATTTAAATTATATTAAGATATTTTTAAATTCACATTATTTTATCAAATAACAATAATTTATTTTTAATTATTTAATGCATATGATTACAGTGATACAAATTATTCTAAGGATCTAAAAACATCTGCTCTCCATCTGCAAATTCAAATTTTTACTCAAAATAGTATATAATTTTCATAAATTTTGAATAACTCTGTACAGAAAGAATCTGAATCAGATATCGCTTGTAACTGTTTTTCGAAAATTGTCAAGCTGTACTTTTTTATACACCTTAAACAATTTAGAAATGTTATCCGATACAAATCATTCAACATACTCTTTCAGCAGCCCGGATAAGCGTGTAATAAAAGCTTTGGTTGCTGGGCCGTACGCGCCGGGTGTATGAACTCGTATATTCGTTGACCTATACTGTATATCCTTCTGGTTTTCTTGTGTGGGTGTGTCCTACCCCCTTCCCGGCATCGGCGGCAACATCCATAGCGTAGCTATATACCTGGGTATTTGCACATGTGTAGTCCCACACAAAATACAATTTGTAATTTTCGTTAATTTTGAATAACTCTGTATAGAAGTGTCTCCGGTAAAAATATCTCTTTCAAGGAATAATTACTGTAATTTTACATAAAAAAAGTATGTTCAAAAATTGTATTTTTAACCCGTCTAAAGTTAATTCGCTTTTCAATATTGTAGTAAAATAAGAACTCTATCATGACAGTATTCCTTTCAAATTAATACCATTATTTATAATTGAATATCATTTGGTCGGAACCTCAAAACTATGACTGCAAAATAAGATTTTAGATCACAGATGTCACGCCAGCAGACAAAGTTCTCCTTCTTGAATATCTTTCAGAAAGAGGCCCGAGAGGGTTAAGACGAGCTTTACTCGTCTTGTCTCTAGTCAGTTGGAACCTGTATCTAGAACTCCAGTATTCATTCGAGAGATCTTGTTCGAAGCAAGCAGAGAGATTAGGAGGGTGTAGCATTTTCACTTGGACCTTGAGTTTTGTTGGAATGGGATCGTAAATGCGACCTTTATAGATAGTCAAAAGTATCGAGGTAGCTTGCGAAGAGAGGTAGGAATAATATTTGGTCAAACTCTCATTTCCTATCGTGAGAAAAAGTTGGATAGCTGCCTGAAAGAATACCACTCTAATTGGATCAAATTGAAACCCCTTTCAATTTGGAGTGAGCTTGTTGTTAAGCAATGAAACACAGGGGACGGTGGTTTGTGAATAACATAAACGTTCCTAACTCTGCGGATTGCTGCATTAATCCAACGACTACTTCTGTCATTGAAGTCACCGAGCAACAAGTCCTAGCCGATACCTAAAATACGGTCCAGGGGGTCATGATTCTTGTGAATCTCTCCCGGCCGGATGTAGACATTGGCTATACTGATACGTTGACCGTTCTTGACAAGTGCTATAACTAAACAATAATTGGCAGGACAGGTGAAGTTCAATAATACGGAGGACCTTAAGGAGCATTTAACAAGGTTTATAAGACCTTGAGATAAATAGGAGTGGGTTGGGGTTATGTACGGAGTAAAGTGTGTAGATATGGTTTGGGATAAATCGAGTAATGTCCTGGAGGAGACGAATAGACTGCGTCTATTTGAAAACTATAACATCTGCATCTCTTCCAGATATAAGCCTAAGGGCATAAGCACCACCCAAATTCCAATGAAGGATATCCAGTGAAAAAGGCTCTTAAGTACTTCCCATTGCGAAAGTGTACCGAAGGTGGGCCGCCGAAAGTGTAACCGGATATTGGGCTATCTCGAGATTAGTCATCTTCTCTAGATGACGTCTCCCATAGCAAAGACTATGTTTTCTCAAGCTCTTCATTTCGAGATTACCGACCATAGACCTCCTCGACTGGACTCGTAGGGGGTTAAGAAACCCTGAATGGTTTAGTCGGAAGGCGGCACTCTGGTGCCTCCGGGAGCTCAGATTCTTCTGAACCAGATGCCGCGAATGTTGTTAAAGATGGTACAAAAGTCGTTGACAAGAATATTGATATGCGTACAACTTGATCACTGCTTATCGGTTGTTATTGTTAATAAAATCTTTATTTATTTACTTTCGATATGGCCAGCAATGAATGCACTATTTCGGAGACTCATGTCTATCACAACGAAGCATATAGAAAATAAATGCCATATGAATATTTTTTATGAATATGAATATTTATGAGTTTTTTATATGAATATGCATGCATAATCAATCAATCGAATACACGTTTCTATATGCACAAAGGAAGGCGAAATTTCAAAACTTTCAAAGGCAAAGCTATAAGTATCAATTCAGTGATTACAGTACGTATTTTATACAAACAAAATCCAATGATGATATGCCGTTATGGCTCAGAGGACAACTAAATGAATTAATATTAACGGTGCCTAACAACTATAATCAAAAAATTAATGTGAAAGTAATTTCGATAAACTAAGTCCAACATTTAATACAGAGATCGACATCCGTTTACCAGTATGATAGATCGTATTTTGGCAAATAATTAAATATAAAATGGCATGTCTACATTTATATTTACAGGGTCATTTCTCCCTTTAAATTTATTAAACTATAAGGAGGAATATTTAATTACAATAAAATATTACTGATTTCGTCGCTTATCCAAATTTATCCAGGTAGCCTCATTCTTAATAAAACCAATATTAATGATAAAGAAGGTTTATATCTAGATATGAACATTAAATTAACATTAACTAAAACTACTATTAATTTATATCGTAAAGATGACATATTTAAATTCACAAGAAACATATTTTTGCATGAGCATTCATGCATACCATATAATATAAAATATAATACATTAAATAATGAAATTTTAAGAATTGCAACAATTTCTAATGATATCTGAATTTCTTCAAAATCATTTAAATAATTTAATAGATACATATTTTAAACTAGGTTACTATAAAAATAAAATCAAACAGAAAATAGTAAAATATATAAATCAACAATAATATTAAAAATAATTTTAAAATTATTATCGGAAATTTTTTATGGATGGATAATAATATACTTTGTATTAGAATAAGATACTAGATAATAAAATTTCATCAGACGAAATACGTTATTAGCACGTGATTGGCCCTGAGGCTATGTTGTGTCGAGGAATAGGGGCCGAAACCTGATAGCATAGCAGTTCCTCCTGATGACCTCTTATTCTGATACAACATCTATATTTATTTTTATACAACGTTAGTTATTTATTATTAATTCATAAAAATTGACTATTTTAAATTTTGATTTTTTTATTTTAACTTGATATAAATAATAAAAAATCTTATTACAATTATTTATTTTATTATTTAATTCTTTATTTTATTATTTAATAATTAAACAACACGATTAATTAATTTAATTATTATTTAATTATGGTTTGATTTGTAAATTTATAAAACTAAATTTAAATGAATTTACGAGACATTATCATAGTCATAATCACGTCTTGCCGCTTCTCAACTCTTCATATTAGTTTCGAGCAAAACCTCACTTTCCCACATCGGAACCCTGTTTTAAGTTTCGTTCTGCGTCTTTCATTTTTGGTAACGCTGATCTCGTTGATCTTAAATATCGTTGATGTTTTTCTAACGCGATGGCAGAGATGATAAAGGCGAACGTATGTGAAATTCCTAAAACAGCCAAGACATAATCATTTCTAAACTTTGACGATCCGTATTTTTATGTTGGATTCGATGAAAAGTTATGGGAATTTGCAAAGAAGTAGAAATCAGCACCTGCAGAATTGATTATAAATGTTCAATAATCTTTTGTAACTCTTCTCTTTGGTGTTCAATGGAGGGCATGAAAAGTGAATTTGAAGAGAAGATACAACGATGCTCGTTGGGAAGTTATTGGGGCGACGAGATATACCCGATCAGCGTATTGTCTTGACCGTTTCTCAACTTGTCAACAATTTTGAATTAACAAAAATGAAAATGAACGAGTTTTATTTTTTTGTGTTGTCAAACAAAAAATTCCAAACTATGAACGACTATTTTTTCGAGTTTTGCCAAACACAATATGTCTCTTCAAAAAATAGGCAGGTAACTTCAAGACACACGGCAGAATAAACACTAACAATGGCTGTCAGCAACAATCCATGTCAATCGATTGAAATTCCGCCGCATACGCTACAACCTCTCGTGACATAGAGTCATTATTGATTGGACTTTTTCTTTGCAGTTGAGGTACATCAACCCCATGATCTTGTAATTTATCGACTTACTTAAGCCCTCATGCTGGTCTCGTCGATATCAAAGACCAAACAGCGTCTTCTCGATTATTACTATTAAATTCTATATTCATTTCTCTCACATCACATATATGTCTAGATATACGATCAACTTCGACCGTCCAAGGCGTGGCGTTTTCCATAACATTACCTTTTTTCACATGGCGGATGACATTGTGTTTTATTCAGATTCTTCGTCATTCATTTGCCGCTCGAAACCTCAAAAATTTATTCTATTTTTCGCAAATTATCTTAGTCAAATTTATTTGATACGAAACGCTGTTATCAGCGAGTAGCTCAAGTAAAGGTCATTAGTTGTAAAATATTCGATTAAAGATTTCACACATTATTTGTAAGGTTTATCTCCGAATTTGCCTCCATATCGCAAAGCGACTCTAACCCCAATATATCTAAGAATTATATCAAGTCGTGTACGGTAATGTGCTATGGCAATCGCTAAGCGTTCCCAATTGTTGACGACTCCAAGATTGTATGTCGATAATCTCAGAGGAGCCAGTCCGATTGTCCTATATGGAATGTATTGATTTATATATTGCTTTATTTCATCACGTCAAACATCATTTTCACTATTCTCACTAATCTTAGGTTTCGATCGACCCTAAAATGATGTGGTGTGTGTAATTTATTTACCATCAGCGCGGATGTCGAGCTTACTGAATTTGTCTTCAGACATGATTTTGGGCACTCGTGTAAGTTCATCTTCTTGATTATCCTGAGGCTGCGAATAATGGATAACCAACATTTGAGGTGTTATATTTGTCTTTATTCGATGAGTTTTGTCAAGGCAACTTGATATCAAAGTAACAACTGTAGCTGAGTTGGAGTTCAAATCAATACCAAACCAACATTTGAGGTGTTATATTTGTCTTTATTCGATGAGTTTTGTCAAGGCAACTTGATATCAAAGTAACAACTGTAGCTGAGTTTGAGTAGTCCATGAGGAACGTTTTAACCTACACAATGTTAGGTTTATTAATAACAAGGACAATTTGCCTATTCCTGTTGCATTTGCTAATACTTATGAATGCAACACAGATATCATTTCTAAGGCCGCCCACAATCCTTTATAGGGTGCAATCTAAAATTTACAAAAATCAGCTCAGATAATCTAGTGTACCCCCATTGCAACACATGTAACGGTTGGGGGCACTGGAGCTCTAGTTGCACTAAATCAAGAGTCTATGGGATCTGTGGTTCTAACGACAGTAATCACAACTTCGATTGCAGACTTCCTGCAGAATGCTCGAATTGTTGTCTTTCACATCCAGCTTGGTCTAGGAGATGTGAAATTTTAAAAATACTCCAGAAGACATTTACAAAAGGCGAATTTTGGCTCCAACCTCCTCCCTGCAACTTCAATCAAATCTGTCAATCGTCTTCCAATAACAAAGAAATTCTCGAAATTTGCAGAAAAATGAATCAAGATACCATAAAGTCCATGCAATTCACGATAGCTAATTTAGTCAACGCTTTATACTCTTCACCATCGATTTCCTCTATTGATTTGATCAAGTCCAACAATCGAGCTGAATTTAACTACAGAACAAATTCTTCTAAGAAAAGGTTTTCCCCCGTAAGCACAAATAACCCCCTGTTATCAAGCTAGCAAAGAACGGTAATTCAAATTGGGAAATGACAGTGGCCAATAATAAGAAGGGAAATGAAGATAACGCATGTGGGCAAGTGTCTATAACTTGTCCGACTAAGTGTGGGGAAGGCAACCTTTTCACATCCAGTTCGGGCTAGAAGAAGGCATCCCACTCTAGCTAGCTTAAGACATGGCAAAGTAATCAAGAGCCGGGGGTCCACTGGAGTGGACTCCTGGGGTCTACTCCCGGGCACCTCTAAATCCGTCGCTCTACTTTCTTATCGGATCTGTCAGCTTTTGACAGCTGACCAGAGAAGAGAGGTGACCGTCACAATGCTTTTAGCATCCCCATCCGATGTAGGAGGCATCAATATTAGTAAGCGAGTTCTTATGCCTAAGAAAAATCCTGTCTCATGCCTTTAAGATCTGCGACCCATTTCGATTCAAAATTCCCTCCTGTCGATTTACGAAAAAGCGCTTGCGCGTAAAATCCGCGATCATCTAAATAGGCGTAATTTGATCCTCCAGGTTTCCATGGGTTCGTCAAAGATCGCTCGATCCATTCAGCTCTAGATGAAGTGCATCAGTTTTGTCGGGATAATAGCCATCAATTCGATGTGGATGTTTCCTTGACTTTACTGCTGCATTTGACCGTATCTCCATTCCATTCCTTATCTCCTCTCTCGGGTAGCTCGGGTTGCTTTAGGGTGGCTAAATTCGTATGTTAAAAAATGTGCATTCGATATTTGATTTACAATATTTGATTTGAAACATGGGAGATCACCTTGGACGATATCATAGTCATGTCCACAATATTTCATCCAGATAGCATTTGGTTGCATTTTGTATTTGCAAATTTTGTTGTAGGAGTACATGTAGAAACTTATTAAGAATTCGAGGGGCTGAATATAGTCCAAATCCAAATTTAGTTAAATAACAAAATTGATTGATATATCTTACAATTTGATATTTCCAAAGGTTTGGCCGATATCTTATCTGAAAATATACTGATTCAAATCGATTATCTTTCCCTCCACGTGTTCTGCACCAGCCCATCACCGGCCTGCGTTATTATTATACTTTTGTATCACATCCACTGGCGGAATAATTTCGCAAGTATAAGGTTATCGGCACCGTATCAAAACTTCTCTAATCCATATGTGTAGCTGCTAGTTAAATTGAATTTCAACGCCATCCACTAAAGCCGTAGTAAAGAGAAGTAGTAGTCATTAATTCCATATGTGTTGAGTTACGATAAAGATGAACTTAAATGACATTTCTAACACAGAAAAGGCAGAATCATTACTGAACAGTGACGATCCGGATGTTATGGTAGATTTGACAGGTGTTGATTTCCACAGGAGGAAATCAACACCTGTCAAATCTACAATAAAATCCGGATCGTCATTGGTTAGTATTGATTCTGTCTTTTCTGTGTTAGAAATTTCACTTAAGTTCACCTTTATTATCTTTGCCAGTGTTAAAAAACAAACTTTAATATTACGAATCGTAACATTCGTAACGATCGGTGCTATATCATCGATTCCAAGAATGATATGAATCTCCCTTAATACTGAGAACTAACAGTTGCATTCACTACGATATTTTTGTCATATGCTTGGACGCGAATAATTGTCGACTATAACAATCGACACTTTACAATGAACTATACATCTGTCAAAGGCTAAATATTAGCATTCCGTATATAATAGAAATCTACAAAGGCTCTATTGACAATCAATGTTGTGTGACGGTGTCGATAAGTGCAGTTTCGCTGCTGCCCTCAACTACAATCAAAATTTTAAGTAGTCATGAAATAATTAGCGGGACTATACATCCCTCGACATAATCGTTTCGTCTTTCCCGTTTCCCAACTGTTCATAGCAAATTCAGGCGAAATGACACACTTTCTCACATCGGAAAAATTTTATACGTTTCGCATTGGCGATGTTGGATCGTCAAAGAATATCGGGAACAGGAGATAGCCATACAAACAAAACCACTCCGTTGATTCCAATGATGGATTATACAATGGACAAAAAGGCGGAAGAGAGTCATCACGGAACCTGTTATCTTACAGTAGCAATTTTTGATCATTATATGACATCGGTAATAGAGGATAGCCAAACAAACAAAATCAAGACAATAAAAATGACAAGCAATAAATTTACGATAAATAAATTGGGAGGCATGAACAATGGTCAAATCACCACTGATCAGTGGAGTTTTTACCACCGACAGGAGGAGGGAAGTTGTGCGGAGACAGCGAAAGAGGAATCAACATCCGAAGCAGACAAGCCTTCATGTATAAACTTGGAATGTCATTACGCTTATGTGGAAGGAACCAGAATTAGTTGGAGATATGATTTGCTTTGGTCTAGTCCGAGTGACTTATCCTCACTATCCTGGAACTGGAACTCAACTTTTAGATCTGGGTTGGACCTTGAACTATTCGGGAGTTACCAACTGAAAACAACGGTAGAAGGGTGCAGGAATACTTACAAGTCCCCGATTGTAGTTCGTGGTGAAGAGGTTTAACCAGTGAACGAAAAGCTGGCATCTTTGATGCTTCTAGTCAAAGATAGAAAGGGGATAACTGTTGTATGTGCGTATGCATCCAACATTATCTCGAAATACGCAGTCTTCGTTTATAAGATCTTCAGGCTCTTCTCGCTAGTATTCCTGTAGGAGATTCATTCGTTATATTGGGTGACTTCAACGCTCAGAGTGGTAGCGACAGTTGCACTTGGAAGGGAGTGTTAGAGAAGAGCGAACTCTCCGATCTGAATTAGTGTGGTTTTGAATTATTACACTTTTGTTCTTGTAACAATTTGTGCATAACCAACATTGGAGATCTATAGATGCACATGGCATCATGATTATCTTAGTCAAAGATCAATAATCGATTTTGTAATCGTTTCATCTGAACTGCGACGTTATGTTTTGGACACTCATGTTAAGAGAGGGGTTGAGCTGTCAACCGATCACTACCTTGTAGTTAGCAATCTTCGATTACAGGATCAGACGATGGACAAGCCTGGTAAACTCAAACGTTGTGAGGTCGAGCTAGGAGCGTCTAGTAGATGATTCTGTCAAAGAACGTTTTTCTGGCTACATCCGGGAAAACTTCTCTCGGTTGCCCGAAGTGGTGAAGAACATTGATCTGGAATCAGAGATGTTCAGTTCCTCGCTTGTCAAAACAGATGTGAAAAGTTTTCTTGAAGCATCTAGATGCTTGTCGCAGCGGGAATCCTCGAACTGCTTGGTGGACAACAATAATTAGAGTTTTCATCCAACAGAAAAAGCTGGCTTATAGGCTAACTTTGTATGATAAATCAATGAGCGATGCAGACAAGTACTAAAGACAAAGAGAGCATTAGCTCGAGCAGTTACCGAAGCAAAGAAGGCGACTTGGGTGAAGTTTGGAGAGCACTTAGAACTTGATTATAGTCAGCTTAAAAGATGTTCTGGGGACGATCATGAACCTTCGTGTTGAATTTCGAAAAATCCTCAAACTGTCTGAAAAGAGAGGGTCTATACTGACTGATATTGAAATTTTTAGTTGTTGGATAGAGAATTTTAAGAGTATCCTTAATCCGATGGATATGCCTTCTCTTGTAGAAGTATATCCCTTAGAACAAACGGAAAAGCTCATATATTTGGAAGAAATCATTGCTGTTCTTAAAAAATTCCGTAATTGCAAGTCTTCTGGAGTAGATGAGATTCGACCTGAAGCTTTAAAGGCTTTTACGTTGTAGGAATGAAGTGGCTAACACGAATTTTCAACGTTGCATTGTAATCGGGCAAGGTTCCTCGTGAGTGGCGAAGTGTGGTCCGAGATCCGCGAGAGAGGTTGTTGAAGGTTCTAAGGGATTATGGAATATCGCACTATCTTCGGGTAGCTGTGGCTTATCTATATGAACAAAGTATGAGTTGTGTTCGTGTTATATGTAGGAAATCTCAATCATTTCCAGTAGGCGTTGGGCATCGTCAGGGTTGTCATTTGTCTCCACCATTGTTCCTTGTTTACATGAACAAAATTACAATACGTGCTGCTATGTCGGATGTCGGTATTCAAATCGGTTATATTAGGATACTATCTATGTTTTTTGCATATTATGTTGTATCGTTGGCTTCTTGTCCAGAGAACTTACAATGCCTACTAGATCGATTTACGATGGAATGCCAGGCAGCGGAGATGTTGGTTAGTACCTTGAAGAGTGTCTCTATGTGTTTGTCTCGGTTCTGATGTCAATGTCAACCCGAATTGGGAAATGTTTCTGCCTGAGAACTTCAAGTATGTTGGGGTATTGTTCTCGAGGGACGGCAGGAACATCAGGAGATTGATAAGCGGATCTGTTTACATAGCTAACGCAGCAATGTGTTCTTTGTACAAGTTTGTCGTGGTGAAGCAGGAGTTGAGTTTTCATACAAATCTTTCGGTTTACAGCGCAATCTTCATTCCTATCTTAACCTATTATCATGAGCTTTGGGTGATGGCCAAAATGATAAGATTTCGGACACAGGCGAACGAAATGAGGTTCCTTCGCGATGTGGCTGGTATTAGCATGATATATCAGTCTATCCGGGATAGACTCGGAGTAAAGTCGCTGCTTCTCCACATCGAAGAATGTCAGTTTAGGTGGATTAAGCATGTTCTTTGAACGTCTACGGATCGCCTTCTTCGGATAGTTTACCAGTCAGGACTCTCTGGAAATAGACCTTGATACCGGTGGAGAGATCAAATCTCGAAACTGGCCAAAGAACGTTTTGGCTGTCTGAAAGAGAACTCTGGTCTGTCGACCATGATCGCGAAGTCTGAAATAGTTGGTTCGTATACTGCCTCCAGACATTGTAAACCAGGGCCAGTGGTTGACAAAAATATTGTGCTACTTTTATCATTTATTCTTGTCAATAAATTGTTGTTGGATATTAATCATATAATTTCCATATTGCAAGTGTATTCGTAAATTAGTTTCCTCTGTTATTGCACACAAAATCTACAGTCATTTACGAATTAATATTTCATATGCTCATTTCGTATGCAAGCGCTTCAACATGGAAGTTGTAATATTTAACCATCCTAGTACCGTCCTCAAATCAGTCATCACCATCACGTCGTGTAATTCCCATTTCAATGCCACATTTATTCTGTTTTATACAACCTCAAGTTTCACAACATTGATGTTCAAGTCAACTGTTTTTCCCGAGCAACGCCACATCTTCTACTATGAAGTCATTAATCTTGAAGCAAACGCCCATTGCGTTTGCTTCGATTACTTTCGTCACACCAAACCACTCCAAAATTTGTGTTTGTTAATGTCCAGATATTTCGTATCGGATCTTCGTTAGTCACTTTTTGAATGATTCGGTGTAAGTATGTTCGAGTCGCGTCTCTAGTATTGTAATTCCATGCACTACTCATCGCCATGAGCTTAACCAAACTGCAAGCGACTGGTAGCCACCTCACAACGGGATAATGTCCATTTAGTTTTCCATATGACGTGAGTAGCTGGCGTTTGGTCATTGGTAAGTCAGGATCGATATTCACGGTAGTCGGTGATGCTCTATTACATTCTAGTTGATTGTTGCTGTTTTTGAATATTGACGTACTCAAAACGCGAATTCCCTCAACCAAAACTGAATCGTGTAAGGCAGTACGTTTAAGCCTTGTAATTAATCAAGTGGAATTTCCAAAGGCTTTCGTCAATAAGGATCTAGAGGAATGCTTTCTTAAAGTCAATGATCTTTGGTAGACCCAAAACGAATCGCCATTCACGAATTTTTCTTTACATATCGACATACCGATGCCTATGTGATTATTGATATAAACACTCAATACTCTGTAGTATAGCGCAGGCACCCTTTTCCCTTGAATGGCTGACTTATTGATAGTAATGGAATAATTCGTGCACTTACATTTTGAGTCCATTCAACAAGAATGCCTTTATCAATTCACTCTTCGATTCCTCTCAAAATTTTGGGAATAAATCGAAGACGGTCATCAATAAATAATGCGGTATCGAATTTTTTAAGCATAAATGATTAGATATCCACTTACATTTGATAATTCCCTCCGTACAATCAAATTCTGCCTTAAAATCATTATCATGCAGTTTTATAGTAGGCTGGCCAGAAGTTCGTAGTTGAACTTATTTAAGAATAACTCGGTTAACGTTCAACTATTGTCTTATAGCAACCCCTGATAGATGCATTTATATCCTTACGGACTATGAGATTTCCCCAGAATACAGCAACACTGTTTAACAACGATGTGCCGCTTAGCATCGATTTTCGATAAGTTATCACATGATCCAAGCGTAAATCTTATATGCTGGCCATCCACATACTTTCCGCCGAGCTCTTTTAACACATACATACTAATGATCAAATCGATGCCTGTTATTAGTTTTGGAACAACTATAACCTTCCATTGTAGGCGATTGTACTAAACCTCTAAGTTGATTATCGAATAACCTAAGCAGCTAGTAGGTATTCCAGCAAAATAGTGAACTTTTACGGATCCATACCACATCTCGGAAAAAGTTTGTGATGCTATCACCACAAACTGTTTTCTCCGTTACACTTCTTATTACTGAGTTTATTAAAAGTACCAAAAGAATCAAGGCCAAACCCTTTCCTAAGTCGATTTTTGATGTTTCTGCATTCCTTTTCATGTAGCCTAGTTAGCTTGTTGAACGATATGAAAATCAAAAAATTAAAATTACACGGATTTTTTGCTCCGAAATTTTCCCAAATTGCGGTCTATTTTATACTAGTTCTACGTCACTGGCATCATAGTGCATAGTGTCTAATTATGCAGCGAAAACAATTCAAGGGAAGTCACATTAACAGCCTCACACTGCTACCATTGTATCAACTGGAAATTAAGCGTTAGTTATACATAGAACTAATTTCTTTCCTATATAAAAAATAAATAAATATTTTAAATGAAATAAAAATTATTCGTCCATATAAATTTATAATATATATTTCGGGAGCAGATCATTAATCTGTGAAATGTAAGGATGTTATACCGCTCTATGCTTTAATCCTAATCATGTCTGCAATTAGTGTACGAATATCGTCACGAACGAGTTGCAAGACAATTCAAACACCAACATCATCATGCGGCAACGTTAGTACTCAGTGGATCATCCACTGAGTACTAACGTCTGTTCGACATTAGTCGAAAAACGACTAAATAATTGGCCGGCTTGCATCAGCCGTAGAAATAGTTCTTTCATAGACTATCTCAGATCCATCCGAGACTTCAACGGCGGATTGAACAATGTACGATTTACAATTGACGTAAATTTTTAAAACTATAAGATAAAAATTGATATTTTCTATAGAATGAAACTAATTTTTTCGTTTCTGTAAATTTATAAAACTATAAGAAGAAATAAATAAATATTTATGATGGAATAAAACCTATTTATTCGTTTATATAAATTTATAAATAATAAAAAATAAATGGATATATTCAATGAAATAAAACTAATTTCTTCGATTGTGTAAATTTTAAAAAATTTAATAAATAAATGGACACTTTCAAAAGTAATAAAACTATTTTATTGTTAATATTAACTGTAAAGTTATAAAACTATAAGAAAAAAAATAAATGATTATTTTTCAATTAAATAAAACTATCTTCTTCTTTCCTGAAAATTTATAAAATTATAAGAAGAAAGAAATTGATATTTTTAATGGAATGAACTACTTTGTTAGTTCCGTTTAAGTTATAAAACTATAAGAAATAAATGAATATTTATGAATAATGAATTATGGAATAAAATTTATTTCCTGGTATTTGTATATTAAAAAATAAGTGGAAACGAATATGTTCAATAGAATAAAACTAAAGTCTACGTTGCTGTATATTTATTCAACTATAATAAGAAATAAATGTAAATTTTTAAAAAGTAATCTGTAAGTTCATTAAATTTAAATATCTATGAGACTAAATAAATCAATAAACGAATATTTTCAATAGAATAAAACTATTTTCTTCATTTCTGTAAATTTTATTAAACTATAAGAAACAAATTGATATTTTCAATAAAACAAAACTAACTTTTTTGTTCTTTTTAATTTATAAACCTGTATAAAGAAATAAATGAATATTTTCAATAAAACAAAACTTACTTATTCATACTTGTAAATATATACAACTACAAGAATCAATAAATTGATATTTTTAATATCAATTTAATATCAATACAAAGCTATATTTTTGTTCCTGAATATCTTTAAAACAATATGAAATAAATGGATATTTCCAACGGAAAAAACTAATTCTTTTGTTTCTGTCAATTTATAAAAATAAAAATTGGATATTTCAATAAAACGAATTTTTTCGTTCTACTAAATTTATAAACTTGTAAGAAAAAGTAAATAAATATTTACAATTAAAAAAACTAATTATTGTTAATTAAACAATAATTATTAACTAATAATTATTAACTAATTATTGTTAATTAATTATTGTTAATTATTGTTAATTTATAAAAAATTAGAAAAGATGAATGGATATATCAATGAGATAAAACTAATTTTTAAGTTTTTGAAAAATATATAAAACAATAAAACAAATATTTTCAATCTAATAATACTAAATTATTAATACTAATTATTCTTACCTGTAAATTTATCAATCCTTTTTCTGATATCTAATTCTTATTCTGATACAACGTCTGTTATTTATTAGTCAATTCATAAAACTGACGTTTATTTTAAATTTTAATTATTTATTTTAACTTGATTTAAATTATAAGAAATCTTATAACAATTATTTATTTTATTATTTAATTATTAAATTTTGATTTAGCATTATTATGTTTTGTTTATTTTATAATTATATTAATTACGTAGACTCAGTTAGATTATTTGTTTATTAAATAATAATTCATTTTTTTTATTTGGACGCAATGGTTCATGAATCATTGATTCCGGTGAACTGTCGAAGCATTAGGGTGTAGTTCCTTCAATATATTTATTATTAAAATAATAACAATTATAATGGCGCATCAATAATACATAGTTTCAGTATTCCTGACAGAAATTATATTACCGGGAGAACAAAGTTCACCGGTCAATAATAACTTGTTAGCAGATAAATAATAAATAATTTTAATATTTTATACAATTTATATTTATATGACGATATCATTTATAATTGAAAGTTAAAATAAAAGTCAATTTTTATGAATTGACTAATAAGTAATATACGATGTATCAGAATAAGGATAAGAGGTCATCATGAGAAACTTCCTTATGCTTCAAGCTATTGCAATGTTACATACACTTTTGTAACTTTTTCCTACAGAATCAGATCAGATAACTGAGTCTACTTATTTTATACTATAAATATATTAAAAATAAAGATAAATAATTATGAATAATAAATAATTATAATATTTTATAAAATTTATATTTATGCCACGATATAATTTATAATTGAAAGTTAAAATAAGACTCAATTTTTATGAATTGACTAATAAATAACATACGATGTTTTAAAATACGAGAGTACATATCATTTATTTGCATTCTTAAGTTACATGACCTAATGTAAAGGAACAAATCATTAATGGAAATGTTAAAACGCGAGAATGGAGGTATGGTCTAAGTTGGTATTAATAAATAATATATAATAAAATAATTATTAATAAATAATTATTAACATATCATTTATTTGCATTCTTAAGTTACATGATCCAACTTAAAGAAACAAATCACTAATTAATGTTAAAATGCGAGAATGTAGATATGATCTAAGTTGGTATTTGCAAACTAGAAATTTTCGTGTTATATTTTAAGTTGGTACTAATAAATAATAAATAATAAAAAAATTATTAATAAATAATGATTATAAGTCATCAGGAGAAACTACTATGTTATCATGTTTCAGCTCCTATTCGTCGACTCAACATGTCAGCGGGGTTAAATACATGCTAATGACGTATTTCCTCGATTAAATTTACAACACTATTCTCATTAATTATATCCAGTTGAGATCTACTATACAAGATCGTCCTGAAAATATGAGTCCATTTAAATTGTAACGAATTTGTCAGATTTGCATGGCACACGTGCGTATCAATGAATTAGATCTCGATCAAAAAGTCAATGAACAAAGACCATGTTGAGCACTCAATAAGAATGGCTACCTTCAACGTGTTAATTGTTACTAATCGCAACTCTCAAAATGTTTATTTCATTTGTTGTGAGATTGGCATTATCATTCCCCGATAACTAGTGATATTCTTGTGTGAGAGTATTTGCGTTTTGATAATATTTACTTTATAATCATATACCGGTTCGTTGTGTATGAGGATGTCGTAAATTCTGACCAAATCTTCGATTATTCCAACAAAATTTGAGTAATCTGCATACCATTGTTGCAATACGTCCGGATCCACTTTACTGATTTTGACAACAAAAGGAATTCAAGCCATAGAAAATGCAATCATTGCGAAAAGATCTAATTGTGTGAATCCCTCGCTGGAGATCAAACTGTCAATTAGACATAATTGCGCTGACTGTATATACAAATTCCTTAATACTGTGGTCATAGTGGGGCATACGTTTTTAAATTTATCCCGCTTTTTAAGATTCAGCTAAAACTGCACAATGTCAGTTCTAGATGCACCCGACACTATTAACAAATATCAACACTATTACAAATATTCACTGTCGTGAATATTTGTAATAGTGTTGATTATTTGATCTTAGTTTAGTGATAAAAATCGAATTGATCAAGCTTCAAATTTGGACACAATAGTTTATGAATCATTGATTCCGATTAGCTGTCGAAGCATTTGTAGTTCCTTTAATATTCTTTCACCTGCTTGCCATATATATTTTAGTAATGTGACCTTGTTTCTTCAGAAGACAGATCGCGCAAAATGTATATAAAATATAAAAATATATAAAATTTACATTATAAAAATTAAATTTAAACTATTAAGTAATTTAACTATTTGTATTAGAATAATACATTTAATATATTTAATAATATATTTGATTATTAAATTAATAATTAATATAACAATTTTTATAGTTAATTAATAATAATTAATAATTTATTATTTTATAAATAAAATTCATAATTACCAATTTAATCATTTAATGGTGAATTTATTTATAATAAATAAAGTTTATTAGAATATACTATTCAACTTTATGATTTTTAAAGTGACAGAACACAAATATCTACGATTGTTGTTAAAAATATTTTAGACAAAATTTTAAACAGAGTCAAAATTCAACATGTCAGGACACAACATGTCAGTGTAAAATTTCATTAAATGATTAAACGGAATAGACGGAATTATTAAAAAATGGTTAAGTAAAATTTCATATCAGTTGAATCACATTTTATATTCAGATGGGCCGTTTTTCCTTTATATTAAACTATTGCGGTCACATGAAGAATTCAAAAACTGAATAGCATCAATTACATGCATTTTTTAAGTAAAATGTGAAGGTGGAAGCATTTCTCACGCAATTATTATTTATTTAATAGGAAGTGCATTTTTTCAGACAAAAAATAATAATTTTCATTAAAAGCTTAACAATATAAACTCTTTTGATATGCCTTCAATCATTATTTAAACTTCATATATAACTTGAAGAAGAGTTCAGTATGATCACAGTTTACCGTTTTGACAAAAAAATACTTAGCAATGGGGGATCATAAGAAAGAACGAAATGGTGGGTCGACGATTAGCAAGGAACTTGAATCGCTAATCAATAAGCAAATTGTTAAAGAGTTTGAAGCAGCTCATCAGTACAATCAAATGGTAATCAATTTCTTTATTAGAATGACAACTGAGTTAAATGAATTTAATTAAAATGAATTCATTATTATTTTTATTTAAAAATAATAATGAATGCATGTTATTGTTATCTTAAACTATACCTATATTATATTGGAATCCAAAATTACATAAAAATCCAATAAAACCTAGGTTCATATGTAGTGCATTAAATGTACATTAAAACCACTTTCTGTCTATATGAATAAAATACTTAAAGTAATTAAAGCACATTTTAAAAAATATTGCAAGGTAATCGAAATTAATACTGGTATAAAACACTATTTCAGTATTAATTCTACAAAAGAATTTTTAGAACAGACAAAAGGAATAAATTTTCAAAATATAAATACATACGATTTTAGTACGCTTTATACAAATCTAGATTTAGTAGATATTAAAGAAGCGTTAGTAAAATTAATTAACTTTATATTCAGAAAAAAATATACATATATATGTTATAATAATTATAACGCCTATCTAACAAAAATTAAACCATCAAATAAATATAAATATATGGATAAAATTGAATTAATAGAATCCTTAAATATTTTGATAAATCAAAATTATTTAAAAGTAGGGACATCTATATTTAGACAAGTAAAAGGTGTTCCAATGGGTGGTAATAGTAGCCCAATTATAGCTGACTTGTTTTTAAGCTTTATAGAATATGAATTTGTTAATAACTGTACATAAATATTAATATAAAGAAGGTATATATTTAGATATCAACATTGAATTAATATCAATTAAAACTACTACTAAAGAATGTGTATATAGATATGAACTTTAAATTAACATTAACTAAAACTACTATTAATTTATATCGTAAAGATGACATTTAAATTTACAAGAAAAATATTTTTTCATGAGCATTCATACATACCATGTAATATAGAAGATAAGACATTAAATAATAAAATTTTAAGAATTGCAACAATATGTAATGATATTGGCTTTCTTCAAACTCATTCAAATAATTTAATAGATACATATTTTAAACTAGATCACTATAAAAATAAAATCAAGCAGAAAATAGTAAAATATATAAATTAATACAATAATATTAAAAATAAATTTAGTAAAAATAAATTTAATAAAAAATAGATTTTAGTACGCTTTATACAAATCTAGATTTAATAGATATTAAAGAAGCGTTAGTAAAATTAATTTATCTTATATTCGGAAAAAGATATACATATATATATGTTATAATAACTATAACGAATATCTAACAAAATTAAACCATAAAGTAAATATATATGGGTAAAATTGAATTAATAGAATCCTCAAATATTTTGATAAACCAAAATTTGAAAATTTTGGTTTAAAAATCAGAAAACTTATATATTTGATAAAATTAAAAATAAAATGAAAATTACAAACAATTATAAAAGGAAAGATCAAATTAATAAAGATATGTATACATAACTTACTAAATTAAAGGATAACTATATTTTATCTATAACTATATTATAACATTATTATTTTAAAATCAGAAAATATAAAGATATTTCCTGAAAAAACCTGAGATATAAAGATATAAAATTTTTGAAGAAGCCGCAAGGCGAAACGTAAAATTGAAGAATTAATCTTTGTCTTTTGTTAGTAGACACCAATAATCATATTTCGTATATATCGGTAGATATATGAATAAAATTTTATGCAAATTAAATTTCATTTAATTTTCAGTTTTTAAATTGAAATATGTATATTAATATTTATTTGTATATTTCTTTGAATTTTTGATTGTTTTGCCTGAAGAATGTCGCCAGGAGCGACAGAAAATTTGTAAAATTTTCAAATGAATTTCCTACCTTGCAATTCTTCAACAAATATGAGTGGGAAGTTTTACCTAAGATATAAACCTAAGATATAAAGATATAAATTTTTTGAAGAAGCCGCAAGGCGAAACGTAAAATTGAAGAATTAATATTATATAATGTTAATCCTGACAGCTCACGATACTATACAATGCTCTTTTCTGGACCCACGGATGGTTCCGGTCAACGTGGTGTAGCCATTCTGATTCGGCCATCTATTATGCCCTACTTGATTGACTGAAGTCCAGTTAGCGACAGATTAGCTTCTGTACGACTGAGAGGCAAAAATTCATACTGGACTGTCATCTGTGCATATGCCCCAACAAATGCTACGATTCCTGTAAAAATTGATGAATTTTATCAGAAACTTGATGAAGTTCTACATACAATTCCCTCACGTGATTTTCTTGTGGTTGCCGGCGACTTCAATGCTCAACTTAGGTCAGGTAACCCTTTGTTGGAAAACATGGAATTGGCAAAATGTGTGCAAACGGTAACAAACTGCTTGATTTGATGTGCATGCATCGTTTGATAGCTATGAACACTTGCTTCCAGCACCGGAAACGGCATCTAGTAACATGGACATATCCTAACGGCGAGGACCGCAATCAAATTGACTTTATTCTGGTTCGTCTACGGTGTAGAAAAGCCATCACAAACTGCCGTTCGTATTGGGGAATTGATGTATTGACAGACCACTCGCTAGTAATAATGGATATTGAAGCAACATTCAAACCCAAGTCACAAAGGTCAAAGTTAATACAACCAGAAGTACGGCTACTAGAAAACGACTACATACGTAGTAGATTCATTGACAGTGTATCACGCAAGCTTGAGTTTAAGTTTTTACCAGTATCGGATGGAAATGAAGATGTTTGTCAGATTGGTGAACGATGGTCAACACTCAAGAACGCACTATATTCTTCGGCTCATGATATTCTTCCTTATCACAAAAGTCGTAGGAACGATTGGATAAATGCAACATCTATAATGATCTCCGAACAAAGAAAGTTAAGCATGGCTGCAGGAAATAACGTAGAGACGACCACTCTTACTCGCAAATTACGCGCCAGTATACGTCATGATAAAGAGGAATACTGGACAAAACTTTCAAACCAAGCCCAAAAGGCAGCTAACAATGGTAATGCGCGTAAGTTCTTTGGTCTCATAAGAAGATACTACACACCTACACAGCAGAGTGGAGTCATAGGGTTGTGGAATATTGATATGTCACATAAAATATTCGAAAAGTCTGCACGGTTAGAACGCTGGAGAGCTCATTTTACAAATCTCTACAAGAGGACAGACACTTCAACAAACTCATGTAGTAATGACAAATCCTGGAGTCGCCAAGTATGTACTATGCATACAGAAGTGTTAGAAATCGACGGCAACCCCCCATCAAGTATTGAGGTCAGTCAAATAATTAATACACTGAAATGCGGAAAATCTGCGGGACATGATCAAATACATCCAGAATTTCTCAAATATGGTGGTCCTAAAGTTGTCAAATATTTGACCGATTTGTTCCAATGTATCTGGAATCACAATCAGGTTCCCATGGACTGGCAAACTTCAGTTATAATTCCAATACTGAAGAAGGGGGATGCTTCATTATGCTCGAATTATCGACCCATATATCTCCTACCTGTAGTATATAAAATCATGGAAGGCATAATTCTGAACAGAATTAGGCCGTTACGGTAAATTCAAACAAGAGAAAATCAAGCTGGATTTAGACCAAATCGAGGATGCATTGATCATATATTCACCCTTCGCGTTCTGATGGATGTCCGTCAAGAGTATCAACAACCGTTAATATTACTATTTTTGGATTTCGAGTCGGCGTTTGACCAAGTTAATCGACTATTCATCTGGAAGCTCCTCCATACCTTAGGCATTCCTAAACACCTGTGTGAACTTATCGGTGCAATGTATGAAAATACTGTGTCAGTCGTGCGCGAATACGGTTGTACTGGAATTCCGTTTCCTGTCAGTACAGGTGTTCGACAGGGGGAGTACTATCACCAGAACTATTCAACATTCTCATCGATCATCTCCTATGGGAAACGCTCGACCTGCACAGTGAAGGTATACGCCTGCATCCGAGCAATATGCTGCTTTCTGATCTGACGTACGCGGATGATGTAGTCGTACTGTCAGAATCATTTGAGGATGCGCAACGTACAGCAACCCGCATAGGCGAGACAGCAAAGAAATATGGGTTATTCCTTAACTTACCGAAATGTAAACTACTCGCCATAAACTCCCCTCCGTGCTCAGTTATTATTGATGGTATAACTATTGAACAGGTACAATCTTTCACCTATCTTGGATCAGTGTTTTCCGTAGACTGCCGATGTGACTACGACATTCGAAGCCGGATAATAAAGGCTGGTTTCGCCTTTTCGCGTCTAAACTCCCTCTGGCGTGATAATAATGTATCTATTAAAACAAAGATCCGAATATATTCGTCTATTGTTCGTCCAGTACTACTGTATGGATCCGAGTGCTGGCCTGAAAAACTTACAACAAATAATCAACTTGCTGTTTTTTAACGACG
The DNA here is from genome assembly GCA_012934845.2 of Pomphorhynchus laevis. Taxonomy (NCBI): domain Eukaryota; kingdom Metazoa; phylum Acanthocephala; class Palaeacanthocephala; order Echinorhynchida; family Pomphorhynchidae; genus Pomphorhynchus; species Pomphorhynchus laevis. The sequence goes on from WNNJ02003691.1 coordinate 63,836, forward strand.
ATGTCTAAGTAGAATTGCAAAAGTCAATCCACTCGATCATGTATCGAACGCAGAAGTGTATTCTCGATGTTCACTCGACGTCTCCGTGTCTGATTTGATTCGGAAAAATAGACTGCGCTATCTTGGCCATGTACTTCGGATGCATAGGGATAGAATCCCTATGCATCCGAAGAATGTCGTCCTCTGGCGACGCCCCAGAGGCGGTGTTCGTAAGAATCTAAAGAGAACGATCGAAGACGATGCCAAGAAAATACTATTCAGCTACTCGAACATTGGCTGGCGGAGATTTAAAAGAAGATGGAGACAAGAACTGGAAATGGTGGCTCAGAATCGATTGTCCTGGACTCATTTTGCTACTTCACTTTGATTTGACTTTATTTTCGTCTTCTTGATGTTGTAACTCACGATCTGTAAGGTCTAGTGGTTTAATAATAATGTTAATCGTATATAATATTATATTATATACGACTATATTATATATATGTATTATAATAACTATAACGCCTATGTAACCAAAATCAAACCATCAAGTAAATATAAATATATGGATAAAATTGAATTAATATAATCCTTAAATATTTTGATAAATCAAAATTATTTAAAAGTAAGGACATCTATATTTAGACAAGTAAAAGGTGTTCCAATGGGTGGTAATAATAGCCCAATTATAGCTGACTTGTTTTTAAGCTTTATGGAATATGAATTTGTTCATAACTGTGTAAAAACTAAATCTAAACAATATAAATATATGAAATATATGTTTCGATACATTGATGATATATGTGTATTTAATTCTAATAATTTTTATTCAATAAGCGAACAAATTTATCCAGGTAGCCTCATTCTTAACAAAACCAATATTGATGATAAAGAAGGTGTATATCTAGATATGAACATTAAATTAACATTAACTAAAACTACTATTAATTTATATCGTAAAGATGACATATTTAAATTTACAAGAAACATATTTTTGCATGAGCATTCATGCATACCATATAATATAAAATATAATACATTAAATAATAAAATTTTAAGAATTGCAACAATATGTAATGATATTGGCTTTCTTCAAAATCATTTAAATAATTTAATAGATACATATTTTAAACTAGGTTACTATAAAAATAACATCAAGCAGAAAATAGTAAAATATATAAATCAACACAATAATATAAAGAATAAATTTAAACTCTTAAGTGGCAAATTTTTATGGATGGATAATAAACAATATACTTTGCATTAGAATAAGATACTAGATTGTTATTTCAGAGGAAATACATCATTAGTATGTATTTGGCCCCGCTGCTATGCTGGGTAGATGAGTTAGGGGCCGAAACCTGATAGCATAGCAGTTTCTCCTGATGACTTATAATTCTTATTCTGATACAACGTCTGTTATTTATCTGTCAATTCATAAAAATGACGTGTATTTTAAATTTCAATTTTTTATTTTAACTTGATTTAAATTATAGAAAATCTAAAAACAATTATTAATTTTATTATTAAATTTTGATTTAGCATTATTATGTTTTGTTTATTTTATAATTATATTAAATACGTAGACTCATTTAGCTGATTTGATTTATGAATGATAACAATGTTATGAATGTTATCTTTATGCATATTAATTATTATCTTTATGAATGCATATTCATGCATTCATAAATATAATAATTAATATGAAATTTAAAGTTTAATATTTTTTATTTTTATATCATTTCGTTTTTATTTCATAAATTTAATTTTCAAGAATTTTTAGGCGACATACTTCAGTGGACAGGATGTTGCATTGATGAATTTTTCAAAATATTTTCTAAAAGAGGCTAAAGGTGAATATCAACATGCTTGGCAATTTATCAATTTCCTCCAGAGCCGAGGAGGTAAAATTAGATTTGAAAACATTGCCATTTTGCACGATCAGCATTGGAACTCAGTGATGGAGCTCATGCAGTTTCATTTTCAAATGGAGGAAAGTGTCTTCGAACATATTAAGCATATAAGAAAGGTGGCATCTGACGAAGGCGATTTCAATTTGGAAAACTTCCTTGAACAATTTTATGATCATCAACACCGAGAACAGTTTGACATTTCAAGTCACATTACAAATCTCAAGCGACTAGAAAGCAGTGATGGATTAGGTATCTTCTTATATGACAAATTATCAATGAAGAGTGAAGAGTGATAAATTTCTGGAATATTTTTAAGCTTTCTTTAAGACTATTTGCTTTTGTAACAATAGTCGCATCTTAAGCTTTTTAAATAAAGTTATCTATTTCCAAATGGTACAATTAATATATAAAGTTAATGAAGCTTTAATAAATGAATTACAATTAATGATTGAATAACCGAAAGTAGGATGTTCCTAAAATGTTAAAGGAACTTTTGATATTAAAGTTATCGTCAAGAGCCATAACACTCTTTTCATATATTTAATTGTCTTTTTAATTGTCCAAGAATAAAACGCTTATTAATTAAGATTTGAATCCGTGATTTTTGAAAGTGCTTTAAAATATTAATGAGTCATTTATTTCTGATACTTAAAAAACATGACGTTAAAAAATGTCAAAAACTTATCGTCATTGATATGAGTTGCTCCTAAGTATGTCTGCGGACCCAGTTAAATTTATATTCACAGCAATGGACCCGCGATATGAATAATTAACGATAATTAAAAAATAAATTTCTTGAATAAATCAAAACTACAAGAAATAGCAATATGTGAGATAACAAAAATATATTTGAATTAATTATAAATTTAAATATCATAATAGCGGGTTCATAATATATCATAATTGTGGACTCATGACTGCAACACTATTAGTTTGATCGACTTAGGGTGAGAGGCATACCATCAACCTTTGCTAAATACATTTGCGACAATAAGTGGCAAGAAAATACATAAAGTATTGACTGTTGAGGTAGCATATGCATTCATAGCTATAATAAATAGCAATATTAATAAATTACAAAATATTATTTTATTAATATTTTATGGTATCTTTAGAGGTAATATTCATTTCAAATATAAGCTGTTTATATAAACTTTTAACGTCAAGCATAACGAAAATTTTAAATTTTCTAAATGTTTTATTCTAAAATTTTTAATTTCAATTAAAAATTATTTTATTAAAAATTAATAATTAATCACAAATAAATAAATTTTACCGGTTTTCAAATTTAGATTCACAGAAGGAATTGCCACGATGATATAATGCCTAGATATCAATACTATTTTGGTATGAATTATGAGTTTTTGAAAATAAGAAAATTCACAATTGGAGTTATATTTAGCTGTAAATCATGGCTAATTGTATTACTAAAAAATTTCTCGTTACTACATCTTGGTGGCGCTATATTTTCTCTAAATTGTTATTATTGTATTAAAGATATAAGGGAATCCATTGAAATTCATATTATTTTTGTGTTTTAATAATATTCGTTTGCTATCAAAAATAAATATTTTATTTTGTTATTTGTTTATACTTTTGGTATTTTAATTTATACAGGTTTATTTTCTTTATTGTTTTAGAAATTATTTTTGTAAATTTATTATAATTGAGCAAAAGCAATCAATTTCAAATCTTATATTTGAAAGTGTATATTATTCTTTACATACAATTATAAAAATTATACAAGCAGAGTTCTATTATTGATGGATAACAAATGGAATTGCAGATTTCCATTAAGAGAATTAATTATTTTATATACTGTTAGATGGAATTTGCTTATTGTAACGAATAATTAACGAATATTCTTCCACTCCGGATAAACTTGTAGTTAGTTTTCTGAATGGGTAAATGTACATTATGACAATTTATATCTATAATATATGAAATGTATTAGTTTTTTCTAAGTTGCTGGGGAATCAAGCACTTTTATTGCAAAGTGTATTTTGACATCAAAGACCTAAAGTACTTTTTTAGTATTCTTCTTATTTCATTTAAACTTGATTGAAAAATTTGTCGAGGAATACAATTTATTTCAAATTTTATTTAACGAAGATTAAGATTAAATTAATCTTAATTAATTATGGATTAATTAAATCAGCTAACTGAGTCTAAGTATTGTTATATAATTATAAAATAAACAAAACATAATAATGCTAAATCAAAATTTAATAATTAAATAATAAAATTAATAATTGTTTTTAGATTTTCTATAATTTAAATCAAGTTAAAAAATAAAAATAAAAATAAAAAATAAAAAATAAAATTTAAAATAAACGTCATTTTTATGAATTGACTAATAAATAACAGACGTTGTATCAGAATAAGAATTAGAGGTCATCAGGAGGAACTGCTATGCTATCAGGTTTCGGCCCCTAACTCATCTACCCAACATAGCAGCGGGGCCAAATACATGCTAATGATGTATTTCCTCTGAAATAACTATCTAGTATCTTATTCTAATGCAAAGTATATTATTTATTATCCATCCATAAAAATTTGCCACTTAAGAGTTTAAATTTATTCTTTATATTATTGTGTTGATTTATATATTTTACTATTTTCTGCTTGATGTTATTTTTATAGTAACCTAGTTTAAAATATGTATCTATTAAATTATTTAAATGATTTTGAAGAAAGCCAATATCATTACATATTGTTGCAATTCTTAAAATTTCATTATTTAATGTATTATATTTTATATTATATGGTATGCATGAATGCTCATGCAAAAATATGTTTCTTGTAAATTTAAATATGTCATCTTTACGATATAAATTAATAGTAGTTTTAGTTAATGTTAATTTAATGTTCATATCTAGATATACACCTTCTTTATCATTAATATTGGTTTTGTTAAGAATAAGGCTTTCTGGATAAATGTGCTCACTAATTGAATAAAAATTATTAGAATTAAATACACATATATCATCAATGTATCGAAACATATATTTCATATATTTATATTGTTTAGATTTAGTTTTTACACAGTTATGAACAAATTCATATTCTATAAAGCTTAAAAACAAGTCAGCTATAATTGGGCTACTATTACCACCCATTGGAACACCTTTTACTTGTCTAAATATAGATGTCCCTACTTTTAAATAATTTTGATTTATCAAAATATTTAAGGATTCTATTAATTCAATTTTATCCATATATTTATATTTATTTGATGGTTTAATTTTTGTTAGATAGGCGTTATAATTATTATAACATATATATGTATATCTTTTTCCGAATATAAGGTTAATTAATTTTACTAACGCTTCTTTAATATCTACTAAATCTAGATTTGTATAAAGCGTACTAAAATCGTATGTATTTATATTTTGAAAATTTATTCCTTTTGTCTGTTCTAAAAATTCTTTTGTAGAATTAATACTGAAATAGTGTTTTATACCAGTATTAATTTCGATTACCTTGCAATATTTTTTAAAATGTGCTTTAATTACTTTAAGTATTTTATTCATATAGACAGAAAGTGGTTTTAATGTACATTTAAACGCACTACATATGAACCTAGGTTTTATTGGATTTTTATGTAATTTTGGATTCCAATATAATATAGGTATAGTTTTATTATCTAATTCAACCTTTATACCCTTTTTATCCATTATAGAACAGTGACTTGTAATAATTGTTTCTAAACTCAACTCACTACGTTCATATGTTGGATTTACATTTAAATCATTAGAATTAACCTCTTTCATTAGTATATCATAATAAAGCTTTTTGCATATGAAGACAAAGTTATTACTAGCTTTATCAATAGTTGTTATTATATAGTTATCCTTTAATTTAGTAAGTTCTTTATACATATCTTTATTAATTTTATCTTTCCTTTTATAATTGTTTGTTATTTTCATTTTATTTTTAATTTTATCAAATATATAATCTTTCCAAATTTTTATCTTAGATATATTCGAGCTTTCACTATTAATCAGCTTACTAAAGTAATCATTTAAGTTATTATATAACGAACTGTAAATTTTATTTTTGTCGTTGTTGTTATTTAATCTATATTTATACCCTTTTGATAGCAGCTTTCTTAATTCACAATTTTCAATTAATTCTAGATTATGGGTACATATATGTTCATTTATTTTATCAAAACTAAGACTTTTACAATTGCATTCTGTTTCCATTATGTTTCTAATATTATCGTTACATATTGATTTTAATTCTTTATTATAATTACAAATTTTTCGTCCTAATGGTGGTAGGAGTTTATACCTTATTTTAGGAATATATTTACTTAAATCTGACCCTATTATTTCTTTACTTTTAGAATTATTTAAAAGTCCGGCTATATTTATGTTATCTATACATTTATTAATGAAGTTTATGGTTAATGTATATTTTCTATTGTTATTTTTTACATTTATTGTATGATTATAGTATTTTGTATAGTATTTTGTATATATAGTATTTTGTATAATTAAGCATATTAACAATTTTAAGGATCCATCGCGTAATAAGTCGGGCAAATACTTACAGATAAATATACATTAATCCATGTAAAATATTATGATAAGACGTTGCATATCTTAAGCCTTGCTTTAAAATTCGATTTAATAAAATATAAAATATTTACATTTATCAAAATATTTAGTAAAATTGTAGCCTGAATTAATATTTTTCCAATAGTGATTATCCGACCTTCTATAAATATTTTTCCTAATAGTTGATACTTATCTATTATTAATAAATAATTATTGGAGTAATTATTTATTAATAATTTAATAATTATTGTTAGCATCTACAGAAAATTACATTTTATGAAGGTAATTTTCTGAAGATGCTAACAGAAGTTAGCGAAATATCAGAAATAATTTATTCTTTCCTTTGATCCAGCTCCAATAATTATTTTATATTTTTCCAATAGTGATTATCCGACCTTCTAAATGGTAAACCAATGTAAAATATTATGATAAGACATTACAGATGCTAAGACATGTGTTAAAATTTGGTTTCAATTGAATGTCTAACTTGTGTAAAATTTAGGTTTTGCTGATATGAATTAGCAGATCCATTAACTTAAATTAAAGTTTAGCGCCAATATAGCTGTTAATAAGTGAAATACAAATTACTGCGATTTAAAAATACACAAAAACATCAGAAGCATGGACATAGTTGTGTTGGATGTCGGAACGTTGAATGTTCGGGCTGGATTTGCCAACGACATAAAACCACGTGCCATAGTATCGCCAGCAGTAGTTGGTAGCATAAAACAAAACGTTGACGGTTTTAACAAAAGAATGTATTTTGGGTCAGACGCTGTGCAACTAAAGGATGAATTAGAAATGTCATATCCAATAGGAGAAGGTGGCGGATTAATATTAAATTGGAATAATTTTGAATCTCTGTTAGATTATCTATTTAAAACAAAACTCCAAATACCAATTGAAGAATATGGACTTATGATCGCAGATCCGCCACTAAATTCACGATTTAGCCGACAAAAGTTAACAGAGGTATTGCTTATTGACAATTGATGTTCTTTAACAAATTGTTGTTTAAAATTGAATCCTATTTATTAATCCTATTTTAGTGACAAATATGTTATACTTTGGATACTTATATATACAAACCAAATAATTCATTATATTACTAATATACAGTACCTTCAAAGCAATGATTGGTCAGCACTTTCGGTACCATTTTCCACCACGACGATCGACAATCCATGTTGTTGGCGTAGGATGTGAAGCCACCGCCGTCTTTGAACTAATTGGGAAGCGATTGAGGCTAGCTACTAACGACGCCCAGGAAAAATCCCATTTCCTATTACGTAATCGGAACGACATGTATTTTAAATGTATTGCGAAAAATAAATTCGATCAAACTCTCTCTCTTTTGATCAGTCTGATCTAAAGAGAGAGTAAATATAATTTTTATTGAAATCGAATTTCGATAGCTAACTAATATCCTCATCAAGATAAGATGGCCCCTACCCATCCTCAAAATGTGGCCTAGCCACTCCCACTGACTTCTTTCAACATGGAGGAGCAGCGACTTGTCGAACTTCAAACTTTATCTCTAAGGCTGAAGCCGGCAATAACGCAAAGGAACCTCATTTCGGTCGCATGTACTCGAGATCTAGTCATGTCAGTCATGACCCAAAGTTCAAACCCATAAGTTAGGATAGGTAAGAATATTGAGCGATAAATTGAACGTTACTCCTGAAGGCTTAGCTTTCTTTCTTTACCACAGCTTATCTGCGTAAAGAATCCATTACTATATGAACTGCACATATCCGCATATCAATCTCCCTATTATTCTTACCATCACTCAAGAACAAGACGCCAAAGTACTTAAACTCTTTTACGTCGGTTAAGATCTTATCAACTATTCGTATCGACGATGCTACCTTGTTCAGAGAAGAGCACATTGAGACAGTTTTGGGTTTGCTAACTTTTATATCGGCCACTGGACATTCTGCCGTAAATCGATCCAGCAAGCATTGTAGGTCATCAATATCGGAGGCCAACAAAACAACATCGTCTACGAAAAGCAAATATGATATTATGATGGGATCAAACTGAACATCAAACTCCGACAAAGTGGCCCGTCTCGAAATGTTATCCATGTAAACAAGGAACAAAGTGGAGACAGTGGATAGCCCTGATGAACCCGACACCTACAGGAGACGACTCAAGACTTAATGCCTAAAGCACGAACACAACTCGTACTTCCTGCCTAAAACACGAACACAACCGAAAACGACCAGTGGGTACTTCATTCTACCCATGAGTGTTGCCGAGTGATCCATCATTTCGGTCGTTTAGAAAAGACATGGTGCCCGAAAGTCATAAATCAAAGTCCACTCTACTAAGCAAAGTTATTTTCTATAAATTCCATATTTTGTAAGAAATCCTAAACTGTTGTTTACTCAGCACATCCGTGCGCTACCATTATGTATACATAAATCCAGGCTTTAAATTTCTCGAAATAAACCTTTTTAACAATGAATCACTTGATTTTATTTCTCCATCCAGCCTCCTAATAAAATCATTATATTTAGCTTGTCTCTTTAAAGTCGGGTCCCCCTTTGTTTCTTAAATTTATCGTTCAAAAGCGATTATCCCAATGAAATGTTTATAGTTTTACTTAAAACAACAAAACAGTAAAATGATGTTTACAGCATATGTTAAACTCTGTTCGCAAATGTCCCTTCATTAGAGGCTATACGGTTATTATCCAAATTACTTATAGATTCAGAATTTTGGACACAATTTGGCTTTGAGGATTGTGAGACCTTGCTTAGATTATGGTCCACAAACAGATTTTCCTTTTAAAAATGAAATATGGGAACAAGTTAACGGTTTATCAATGGGCAATTATCTTTCTCTAGTTCTTGCAAAGTTGTATATGAGAAAATAGGAATGAATTTAAAAAAGGATGGAATACATACCTGGCTTCGGGTATGTTGATGACACATTCATTCTTTTGATTTAATCATAAGACCCAGATTGCATCTTGTACAGACTAAATAATGCAGACAATAATATTCAATAGATTTTAATAAAAAAATATGGTCTGCTATCTTTCCTTGACATGTAGATATTCTACATACAGAAAATATTTGTTTCTCAAATTATTAAAAACTATCCCACTATTGTAGATTTAAGAAGTTGAAAATTCATAAAAAGTTAATTATTTCAGCTTTCACTTTTTTAGAGCGAAGACAATTTGTTATAGTTTCTTTTTTCCTCGGAAAAAGAAGAGATTATATAATGCGTAGAAGTCCGTTATGTATTGGATTTTTTACTTATTTTTTATCCTTTTTCAAAGGAAACAGTGCTACGACAAGACTTCTATGAACTCAACTAAAGACAAAATATATGGGCGTGCCATATGTTGAGGATAGATGGAAAAGCAACATAGTTAAGCATGCAAAATGTACTAGAATGTCAAAAACAACAGTTGTTTATAATGGATAATTTAAAAAAATTAAGAACATTTAAATAATAATAAGGAATTTCATAAATAACTAATTAACAGCCACAATTACTGAAAAAAGAGACAGGAGAAAAAAACAGAAGTTCGGGACGATAACAGAAAAATTGAGACATTTAGTCTTCAAAATATCGTCATGGCCTTAGGTCCAGCGAGATCTGAGCCCTCCAACCAATCCAACACGCCATTCTCCGACTGAAGCACCCGGCGTATTTTACCCCTTCCCCGAAGATCCCAATCGAGGCGGACTATGCTCGGTAATCGTGAGATTAAAAGCTTGAGAAACCTTAGTCTTTGCTCTGTGAGACGTCCTCTCGAAAAGAAGACTAATCCCGGGATAGCCCAAGTATACCAGAGGTGCACTTGGGTTTTCCCATTTAATGTCAGATGCTTAGCCAGTTTCAGGGACCACATAACTTTCTTTAGGGTACGTTTAAGTATATTCAGGTCAGCTTTCGCCAACCAGTTAACCGTAATAGTAAACCCCAGGTATTTTACTCGATTTGTGAAGGTGGGAGTGGTTGATTAGTCAATATGGAAAATACGGCTGAAATTGCCAGTCTCTTTAAATTTCCTTTGTCGCAGGGGGCGCCATGAAAGACAACAACCTGCGATTTGAAAGAATTTAAAATAAGATTGGATGTGGGTAACTGATGCTTTAATCTTAAAAAGAAACGGCTAATGTCCGAGACTACATCTGTACACCTGCGTCCAGAAAACAGGACTGTGGTATCATTAGTGTATACCATAAGATGTTGATCACATTTAAAATTTTTGAATAGTACAATGAAGGCAGCAAGATAAAAGATAGGGGAAAATGGGGAGCCTTGGAGCACAGCCGTAATATAGAGTATAACTGAAGCACGTCAGGATCGTCTTCATAGCATAATCGATTGATGTACAGCGATATTTCCACCCTGTTAACCCTAGGGACCTGAGAGAGGAGATAACGAAGGGAATGGGGATCTGGTCAAATGCAGCTGAAAAACCAATAAAAACAGCCACAGCAAGCTGATGACTGTTATACTGGCAAAACTAATGCACTTTACTAATTGCTGAATGAACCGAGCGCCCTTTGATAAATTCATGAAAACTCGGTGGGATCAAATTACACCTACATAAATGATCGCAGATTCTACGAGAAAGCGCTTTTTTGTAGATGGAGTTGAGCGCGTTTTGAATGCAGATAGGCTGCAGATCTTTAGGACAAGTGATCACTCTCATTTTTGGTAAAAAAAACTCGACGGCTGATGTTGATGTCAGCAACATCTGACTGGGAGGCTAATAATATTGTGATTGCGACCACCTTTCTCTGACTGTCTGTCAAACTGACAGCCCCGAGTGGAGAGTGTCTCGTTGGGTTTGGAGGTGCCCGGAAGTTGCCCCCAAGAGTTTAGGATATCTGGAACTGATATATCCTTACCCCTAAAGTCACCAAGGGCGGGAAAGTTTGGGGAGATTGAGTGACTCCGTAATAATGCAGGGATAGTGACTCTTCCAAAACTTTGTCAATGCCTATGCTACCGATCAAACCCAATGCTCTATCCATCCAGCAGACAAACTTCTCCTATTCGAATATCCTCCAAAAGAAAGACTGAGAAGAGTTAAGGTGAGTAATACTCGCCTTATTCAAAATCAGCTGGAATCTATATCTAGAGATCCAGTATTTATTCGAGAGGGCCTGTTTGACGGTAAAAGAGAAATTGGGAAGGTGTATCATTTTAGCTAGGACCTTGAGTTTTGTTATAGAGGGATTGTAAATACGACCTTTATAGGTAGTCGAAACGCGGTAGCTTGCGATGAGAGATAGGAATTAAATTCGATCAAACTCTCATTACCAATTCAGGGAAAGAGTTGGATAGCTGCCTGAAAGAAAGCCACTCTGATGGGATCAAAGTGAAACCTCTTTCTAAGCAACGTATCTTCCTCTATCCGCCAGCGAATTAGGTCATTAGAGGTGGCCAGCTTTTGGCGCGACTGCTCAGTACAGATGGGTTTCAACAAACACATCTAATGAAGCAGTAATATGTCGAGGGGGGAATTAGTTGTTGAGCAATGAAAGGTGGGTGAAGGTGGTTTATGAATAAGGTAGTCGTTCCTGGCTCTGCGGAGTGCTGCATTAATCCAACGACCAGTTCTGACGTTGAAGTCATCGAATAACATGTCATAGCCACTACCCAAAATACGGTCCAGGAGCTCACGGTTCTTGTGAATTTCCCCTGGCATAATGTAGATATTGGCTATACTGATACGTTTATCGTTCTTACAAAGTGATATTCCTAAACAAGACAGGGTTGGACAAGAATAGTTTAAAAGTAGGGACGATCTTAAGGATCATTTAACTAGGGTTAAAAGACCTTGATAAGAGGAGGAGTGAAAAGCGGTTAAGTTCGGAATAAAGTGGGTGGTAATGAAAAGAGTAGTGGGTGGTATTTTGGGATAAATCGAGTAATGTCTTGGGGGAGACGGATAGGCCACGTCTCCTGAAGGACTATAACATGTGCATCTCTACCAGATAGAAGGCTAAGGGCGGAAGCACCTCTCAAATTCCATTAAAGGATAATCAGTGAAAAAGGATCTTGGCTACTTTGCATTGTGTTACGTCAGCTGGAGTGGGATGCCTACCTCCTAGCAGGAACCAGGAGAGAGAAAGTTGCCCTTCTTACTCCCAGCTTTAACGGGAGAAGACACTTGCCCACTGGCATTGCCTTCATCTCCCTTTGAGGCCAACAACTCCCAGCAAATATCACATTTATTTGCCAACTTCAAGAAAGCCAGCTCTGTTTTAAGAGGATCTCTTCTTAGAACGGGGGAGGGGGCTCTCTTTGAAGAGGTAAAATTCGTTGATGGAGGAGAGCGGGACTCATCGAATTTCGCTATCAGAAGATTCGTTAAGGATCGAATCTCATTCTTGTACTCCTGATCTAGCGTCAACAAGTTGATAATATCGGCATCTATCATACCAGCACCGGTTGAATTGGACAAGCAGGCAGCGGCAAAGTGGGCCGAATAGGTTATTTAAATGAGCTAAATTAAATTAGAGAATTTTTTCGGATTATACTATTTTTAGCCAAATATATAAAATTTTTGTCCTACTATATTTTGCTTTATCATATTTTGTTATATTTTGTTTTTTAATATATAATATTAAATTTGAAATACGTTTAACCAAAAACATCATCAAAAATATAAATAGAATTTACTATTTTTAAAATAAAATTAAAAAGATCAACCTTGAATATTTTTAATTATAATATAATATTAGCTTCTGCGTTTCAGTTCTATAAAAGGCAGAAGAGTTTAATTTAATGAGTTTAATTACAGTTTAATGCTTACTTCTACATATCAAAGTTTACCTTACATTTTAAATGAAGAGTTTAATAATTTCTTTTGTTTCTCTATGAAACTTAAGTACGCGTAATCATGTGTTCAACTGACTTTCATTGACTCAGTGTAGATTTTTATAAAATTATGTACTGACTAACTTTTAAGTCAATTTATTAATGATATATATATATATATATATATATATATATATATATATATATATATATATATATATATATATATATATATATATATATATATATATATATTGTACACTTACTTTAAGGCAATTAAATAATTATTTAAGCATGATAAAGTTATTTTTGTAACGACATATACTTAGACAGGCGCATATTATCCTAAGTACTTACACTTTATAATAACTTTTAGCTGGCTTTTGAAAGATTTGGAGTAACGAAGTTTCAGCTGGTGAGTCAGCCGCAATTAGCCCTGTATGCTGCTGGACGTGTAAACGGGCTTCTTCTGGATTGTGGCCATTGTACCACTACAGTTGCCCCAGTTTACGATTCCGTATTACTCAGGAACTGTATTATACAAACATCTTTGGCCGGAAACGCTATTTCTAATCATTTGAACAACCTTATGATACACACTAATTCATATGATCTAGGTAGGTGTAACCCAAAAAGTCGCACTACAAACTTTTATTATAAGTTTGTTGTTTCTATGTAATAGTTATAAGTTGGTAAATGCAAACAAAGTTTGTACCAAGTCATTCAATCCTAATGGGTGCATATAATTAATCGTTTCAATCCAAAATCTTCTTTTAATAAGAAGTTTTTAATTTAATATCGACATATTTTCTTCATTAATAGTTCTATAATAAATAGTTAACAGCTTTTCATTAAAAGAATTTTACAGACTGATGGTGATCTTTCTAACAATGTAGTAAAGTTTCCTTGCAAAACGTTTCAATTAATGTTGCAGTGAATAATTAAAAATATGTCATGATTTAAAGGTCATTATTAAAAGTTTTGTATAGACACCAATGTAGACCAAAAGTAGGCGTCGGGAAGAGGTATTTATTCTTAGCAGGATCCAGGGCTATTGCCATAAAGCAGTGGTCACCAACCGCACAAGAAAAAATAAATTATTAGTTTTATTGTGTCTTAATGAGCAGCTACTATTTTAATAAATTACTGGATTATCAAGTTTTTTATCGTCTCATAAGTGCCAAATATTTACCTAACTAGCAAAATGAGTATTAAACATATATAATCGAAAAGTTTTTCGTTAAGAACAAAAGATGTTAAGGACAAAGAAGTACGGTAAACGATTTCAAATAAAAAGAAAGTCTGCAACATATATCAGAATTACTTCTTGAAATACGGAGTATCACAACAGACAAGTCCCACGCACTAAGCCCACTTTGCATAGTGTGAGGTGAGCGACTCCTAATGAAGCAATTAAGCCTTCAAAACTAGTTCATCATTTATAGACTAAGCACCCAAGATTAGAATACAAGCCACTGGAATATTTAAAAAACACGAACATAAGTAAAACAACAGAAATTACTGAGGGTTACTATATCAATAAATGATAGTGTTTCGCCTTGGTACATTGAGGAAATAGCCGGAGACTTAGACAATTGTTTGAGTGAATTAATAAATCAGTGTTAAAAAATCACGACAAGGAGTATTGACTTGTTGTCAACATCTACCGATGCTAGCAACAAGGCAATAATCCTTGTTTATTTACGATCTATTTTTCAAATAAATTATAATTTGTCGCATGTGTGATCATTACCGATGTTATTAGGAGCATCGGAAAGTTGCTTTGTACATGTTGCTTATTCCACGTGTCAAAATTTGATTACTATGTGATGTTTTAATGTTTTGTTTCTCTGATAAAATGTTAGTATAAAAAGCAGTGATTGGAACCAAATTTAAAGACAGTATTTGCTCAAGAAATTCCAACAAAAATATGTGTAGTGTACAAGTAATTTCGGAGCTATCAAACGATAGCAGCAAAAATCATTCAAAAATCAACGATAATCCTACAAAAAAAGACAAATTAAAGGTAAATCTAACTACAGATCCAAGTAACAAGGTTAGTAATTTTTCTATGGTATCAGGTGATGGGGAGGTGCTTCCCCCATTCCTAAATTAAAGAATTTGGTTTTAATCAGAGTTATACGACCAATCGAAAGACATGAACTTTACAATGTATTTTTACGTTCATTTGCCCAGCAGTATAAAAACAGAATTTTGTTCAACACGGTGAAACTTCACCCTTCAGAGGTGAAAGTTTCGTTCGTCACAGCAGACCTGGCTAAAAATTACTCTGAATACTTTTCCTCCAACCTAACAGTTTATGGTGAACTCACCTTTAGGCCCATCCTTGCCTCGCTAAAGGTGACGAATCTTCCTTGTAGTATGGATGAGGAAGATATGAAATCATTAATGCCTACATTCAAAATTACTAATTTTAGGTCAATCCAGGGTAGGGATGGCAACCCTATCCCGGTTGGCTTTTGCTCAGCTCCGGTAGATACTGCAGAAGCCTTGGCTAAATCTTCATCGAACCCCTTCATGGGTTTTAATATCCGTTTTTTCATTACAGAAAAAGATGAGCTTACTTACCCCCACTGCAGCAGGTGTCACAAATGGGGGCACTGGGCCTCCAGCTGCAGTGGGACACCAACATGCGGGGTTTGCAGTTCAACTTTCTGTCAGACTCTACTATCGAACGACCGTTTGTGTGGCACCCACATCCTGTTCGAACTGTGAGGGAGCCATCCTTCCTGGGGTAGGAGATGCAGTATGTTCAAAGAATATAGAAGTATGTTCATCAAACCGGTCAAACCTTCTACTTATTCGCAAGTGGCCGCCCCGCGAATGGATGACTCTGAGATAATACGTACGATGGATGTTAAATTAGAAGTTTCTCATCGCAAACTTGAAAACCTAATTCTCATGGCCTTGGGTGTAGTGAACACTCATCCTACGCTACCTGCTTCGGCAGTTCTTCCGGAATCGAAGAAGAGGGGGCTTCGGCCCATACTGTTCCCCCGCTCAAGATCGGTAAAATGCTGAGTGGCAAACAGCATAAGGGAAATGAAGACGCTGCCCAGGGGCAAGTACCGAACCCGGGTGGGGCTAGTGGCAGGAAGGGTAACCTTCCTGCACTTAGCTTTGTCTAGGTAGGCAATCCCCCATCCAACTAATCCATCACAATGCAGAGTACTCGTGAGCCTTTTTCACTGAATGTCCTTCAGTGGAATTCGGGAGGTGCTTCTGCCCTTAGACTTTTATCTGGTAGAGATGCAGATGTTATAGTCCTTCAGGAGACGCGGTCTATCCGTCTTCCCCAGGACATTACTCGATTTATTTCAAAACATATATGTTCCCACTTAACCTTAGTTAAGTGGTACTTAAGGTCCTTCCTCCTATTAAACTACTCATGTCCAGCCATGTCTTGTTTAGTAGTTTTCACTCAGTAAGAACGGTAAACGCCTCAGTCTAGCCAATGTCTACATCCGTCCAGGGGAAATTCACAAGAACCGTGACCTCCTGGATAGTATTATTGACAGCGGTTATGACATGATACTTGGGGATTTCAACGACAGAACTGGTCGTTGGATCAATGCAGCGCTTCGCAGAGCTAGTAACGGTTATCTTATTCACAAACCCCCGTCCCCTACCTTTCATTGCACATCAACAAATTCTATCCTCAACATTTTACTGCTTCACTCGAGGTGGCTGTTAAAATCCCTCTGCACGGAGCAGTCGCGCCAGTAATTGTCCACCTCTCATGACCTAATTCTTTGGAGAATTGAGGAAGATATGTTGCTTCGCAGAAGGTTTCACTTTGATCCTATCAGAGTGGCCTTCTTTCAGGCGGCTATCCAACTCTTTCCCCGAATAGGAAATGTGAGTCTGACCGAATTTAATACCTACCTCTTTTCGCAAGCTACCGCGATTCTATCGACTACCTATAAAGGTCGTATATACAATCCCACTCCGACGAAACTCAAGGTCCTAGCAAAATTATTGAACCTCCCTAATCTCTCTGCTTCCGCCAAACAAGCCTTCTCGAATGAATACTGGAGCACTAGATACAGGTTCCAGCTGAGTAAGGATAGGACGAGTATCGCTCGCCTTAATCCTTCTCAGTCTTCATTTTGGAAGATTTTCAAGAAGGAGAAGTTTGTTTGCTGGAAGGATAGAGCATTGAGTTGGATAGGGAATGTGGGCCTTGAAAAAGTTTTGGAGGAGTCACTAGCCCTACACAACTATGGAAGCCACTCAATCACCTCAACCAATCCCGCCTTGGTGTAACTTCAGGAGTAGGGATCTATCTGTTACGGATATTCTTAACTCCTGGGGTCCACTCCCGGGCACCTCCAAATCCGTCGTTCCACTTTCTTCTCGGGTCTGTCAGCTTTTGACAGCTGATCAGAGAAGAGAGGTGGCCGTAACAATGCTTTTAGCCTCCCCATCCGATGTAGCAGGCATCAATATTAGTAAGCGTGTTTTTATCCCTAAGAAAAAATCCTGTTCATGTCCTAAAGACCTGCGACCCATTTCGATTCAAAATTCCCTCGTGTCAATTTACGAAAAAGCGCTTGCGCGTAAAATCCGCGACCATCTGAGTAGGCGTAATTTGATCCCTCCAGGTTTTCATGGGTTCGTCAAAGGTCGCTCGGTCCATTCAGCAGTAGGTGAGGTGGAGCAGTTTTGTCAGGAGAATAGCCATCGCCTAGTTGTGGTTTTTTTCCTTGACTTTTCTGCTGCATTTGACCGCATCTCGATTCCTTTTGTGATCTCTTCTCTCAGGTCCCTCGGGTTGCCTGCGAGAATTGTGAACAGGGTGGAGATCCTGCTGTACACTAAGCGGTTTTATTATGAAGACGACCCTGATGCGCGTCAGTTCTACCCTATTACGGGTGTGTCTCAAGATTCACCTCTTTCTCCTCTTTTATATCTTGCTGCCTCCATTAATCTATTCAGAATATTTAAACGTGAACAACGTCTTGTGGTGTATGCTGATGACACCACAGCCCTGTTCTCTGGACACAGGTGCAAAGACGTAGTTTCTGACATCAGCCGCTTCTTTTTAAGATTAAAAGACCAGTTACCCGTATCCAATCTTATTTTAAACTCTGCCAAATCGCAGGCGGTTGTCTTTCATGGCACCACTGCAACAAAGAAAAAACTTAAGAGATTAGCACTCTCTGCACTCTCCTCCATATTTGCCTCTGAACCACTCCCCACCTTCTCAAGTCGAGTAAAATACCTGGGGTTCACCGTTACAGTGAACTGGTCGGCTAAAGCTGACCTGGATAGACTTAAACGTATCCTGAAGAAAGCTAGGTGGGAACTGAAACGGGCCCAGCATCTGTCATTGAAAGGGAAAACCCAGGTGCGCCTTTGGGGTACCTGGGCTATCTCGGGACTAGTCTTCTTCTCAAGAGGACGTCCCCCAGAGCAAAGGCTAAGGTTTCTTAAGCTCCTCGTCTCTCGTTTACCAAGCATAGTCCGCGCCGATTGGATTCTTCGGGGGATGAAAGACCCCGGGTGGTTCAGTCGGAAGGCGGCGTGTTGGATCGGTTGGGGAGCTCAGATCCCACTGGACCTGAGGCCATGAAAGAGAAAGGGAAGATGAAAAAACGAAGGAAAATTCTGTCATTTTTTCTGAGTTGGTTATGACCTACCTTTTTTATTCTTGCATGCTATATTTTGGTGTATTTAATAAAGTCTTTATTTATTTATTTATTTGCTCTATTTTAATAAATCAGTATTTGTTCTACTTTAATAAATGTTGTACTTTAAAAAATCAACAATCTATAATCAAATGTAACGACGATTCATTTTTTCACTATTAAGTAAATCAAAAAGCTATCAACGCTCTTGATTTGTTGTTGACTACAGATATCGACGAAGATATGGTAATAATAAGATTTTCTTAACAGAAACATACGTAAGTCGATAAATACACAAAAACAGTTTGATGAAATAACATTCTTCTAAGTTCTATCTTCGCCAACAACTTCTGACTTCGATAACTTCAAGGCCTTAGGTCCAGAAGGATCTGAGCCACCAGCCACACCAGCGCACCGCTTCAGACTAAACCATTCATGGTCTCTCACCTCCGAAACAGTCTAGTCGAGGCGGACTATGATCGGTAATCTCGAGATAATGAGCTTGAGAAACCTTAGTCGTTGCTCTAGGGGACGTCCTCTAGAGAAGAAGACTAATCCCGAGATATCAAAGTACCCCCAAATGCGTACTTGGTTTTTCCAATTCAATGACATATGTTGAACACGTTTCAAAGCCCACCAAGTTCTCTTCAGGATACGTTTAAGTCTATACAGCTTAGCTTTCACCGACCAGTTCACCGTAATGGTGAACCCTAGATATTTTACTCGACACGTGAAGATGGGGAATGGTTGAGACTGCTAAATGGAGGAGAGTACAGAGAGTGCTAGTCTCTTAAGTTTCTTTTTTGTAGCAGGGGCACCATGAAAAACTAACATTTGCGATTTTTCAGAGTTTAGAATAAGATTGGATTAGAATAACTTATCTTTAAATCTTAAAAAGAATCAGCTGATGGGCGAGACTACATCTTAGCACCTGCGTCTAGAAAACAAGGCGGTGGTATCACCACCATATACCACAATATGTTGACCGCGCTTAAAAGCCTTGAAGAGAACAATGGATCTGGCAAGATATAAGATAGAATAAATTGGGGAGCTTGAGGCAAACCTGTAATAGGATAGAACTGAAGTGCATCAGGGTCGTTTTCATAGTAGAACCGCTTGGTGTACAGCAGTATCTTCACACTGTTAACAATTCTCGCAGGCAGTGCGAGAGACCTGAGAGAGGAGATAACAAAGGGAATAGAGATGCAGTCAAATGCAGCGAAAAAGTCAAAAACAGCCACAGCAAGCTGATGACTCTTATTCTGACAAAACTGATGAACTTCACCAATTGCTGAATGAACAGAGCGCCCTTTAATAAACCCGTGAAAACTCGGTGGGATTATCTATGCCTACTTAAATGGTTGCAGATTCTACGCGCAAGCGCTTTTTCGTATATAGAGATGAGGGAATTTTGAATTTAAATGGGCAGCATATCTTTAGAACATAAAACCGATTTATTCTTTGATAAAAAAATACGCTGGCTACAATTGATGCCGGCTATATCGGATAGTGATGCTTAAAGAATTGTGACGGACACTTATCTTCTTTGATTGGTTGTCAAAAGCTGACAAATCTGAGAAGAGAGTGAAGCGACGGATTTGGAGGTGACCGGAAGTGGGCCCCAGGAATTAAGGATATCGTATCAGATAAGTCACTGCTTCTGAAGTTACTCAAGGCGATATTGGTTGGGGAGAAAGCGTGGCTCCATAATTGTGTAGAGCTAGTGACTTCTCCAAAACTCTATCAAGGCCTACGCTACCAATACAACCAGATGCCCTGACTCGCCAGCAGACAAACTTATCCTTCTTGAATATATTCCAGAAGCCTGAGAGGGATTAAGACGATCAATACTCGTCATGTTCCTACTCAGCTGCAGCCTATATCTATAACTCCATTATTCGTCCGAGATAACCTGCCGGAAGGAAGCAGATAGATTGGGAAGGTATAGCATTTTTACTAGGACCTTGAATTTTGTCGGAGTGGGATTGTAAATGCAACTTTTATAGGTAGTCCAAAGGATATTGGTAGCTTTCGAAGAGAGGTAGGAATTAAATTCGGTCAAACTCTCATTCCCTATTCTCGAGAAGAGTTGGATAGTTGCCTGAAAGAAGGCCACTAATAGGATCGAAGTGAAACCTCCTTCTAAGCAACATATCTTCATCTAGCCACCAGCTTAATAGGTCATGAAAGGTGGTCAGCTGTTGGCGCGACTGCTTAGTAAAGATGGGTTTTAACAACCACATACTTTGTAGCAGTAATATGTCGAGGACTGAATTTGTTGTAGAGCAATGAAAGACGGGTGCTGGTGGTTTATGTATAAAATAGTCGTTTCTGGCACTGCGAAGTGCTGCATTAATCCAACGACCAGTTCTGTCGTTAAAGTAACCGAGTAACATGTCGCAGCGACTACATGTAATACGGTCCATGAGATTACGATTCGTGTGAATCTCCCCCGGCCGAATGGAGACATTGGCTAGGCTGATGCGTTTATCGTTCTTAACAAGTAATATAATTAAATAAGACAGGGCTGGACAAGAGTAAATTATTTAAAATCATTTTCTAATTTTCTCATGTTTTATAAGTTATATTTTGCGATATCTACACCTGAAGTATTTTTAATTTGTTATATTGTGCCTCGATATTGTGGATCATCACATTTTTTATCTCACATAACACTAATTTATATTGCGTATTTTACCTGCAACTATTAGACAGACACATATTTAAGTACTAAAAAATCAATTATATATTTGGGGTGAAAATTTAAAATGTCATACTTTCTACAATATAATCAGTGGTCGCTTTAAATTACCCGGTTAAAAATGTATTATTTATCCCGATAAAATATAAAATCTACACTTTCTATTATAAAATTAAAAAATTACAAATTTGTTTTTAAACAAATTGTTGTTTTACTGATGCGAGCAGCAGCTGGACAAAAGCTTGGCAAATTATTGAACAAAAGCTTAGCAAATTATCGAACAAAAGCTTGGCAAATTATAAGTTTCTCTTTTGGTTCTGTAAAATTAAAGCAGAGCATTAGCATAAATAAATTTAAGTACTAAAAATCAATTATATATTTTGGGTGAAAATTTAAAATGTCATACTTTCTACAATATGATGAGTGGTCGCTTTAAATTACCCGGTTAAAAATGTACTATTTATAAAATATAAAGTGTATATTTTCTATTGAAAAAATTATAAAATTACAAAATTACACAAATTGTTGTTTTACTGATGCTAGCAGCAGCTAAACAAAAGCTTGGCAAGTTATTGAACAAAAGCTTGGCAAATTATAATTTTCTCTTTTAGTTCTGTAAAATTAAAGCAGAGCATTAGCAGAAATAAGTTTAAGTACTAAAAATCAATTATATATTTTGTCTAGAAATTAGAAATCCTATAGTTTCTTTAATATAAGCAGTAGTTCCTTTCAATTATTCAGTTAAAGTAAGCAAAAATTATGAGTCCCTTTTATTTGAAGATAGCCACAATCAAAGGATAGCCATCGAACAAAAAGTTCGTAAATTATAAAAGTTCTCTTGTAGTTCAGTAGAATTAAAGGAGAATATTAAAATAATGAATATGATTAGATACACATAAACCGGACAGGGTGTAATGTGCAACAAAAATTGATAAATTTTGCGGATACAAATGGACGCATATCACACAGCAAAATTATCAAGCGTATATATCAAATAAAATTATTAGGAATACATTGTCGTTGTCATTCAATTGTAAAACGATATAGCATTTATTACACGTATCCATCCATTAAAAGATAACATAACCCCACAATCTACAAAAGCAGTTAAAATATCACAATAGAACACTGCAACAAACATCGTTCATCAAGAACTTCTGACAATTGTCCGCTGGACACGTAGCCGACCGCATTTCCCAGATCCACAAAACACGAACTAAATTTAATCCTAAGCATTTTTAGAACATTTTAAATTAAGTTGTTTTATTAAACGTTGTGAAATAAGCCAATGGATTATGCAGAGAAGTACCGGGAGATATATCCATTTTTAGCAGTTGACAAAGAAAAGAAAAGGCTTGAAGTTAATTTGATAGAATATTTCCATGTCGATCATAGGTCGTAAGCTGTTTAGGTTGACAATCAAGAGTTTCCGTCTCCGTAAACAGAAAAATTAGTAAGTTATAACATATTTGATAAGTATCATTTTAGGAGTATCTACAATTCAATAAAGGCATCCCCAAAAGCTGTACAATTTAGTTATTTGCTTTGCTAATGAACAATGCTTACACCTTTGGAAACTTTTATTTTTGGAATTGCTCTTTGACAATTTAAAAATTACACAATTAATATTAAACGGACCGTTTTAGCAAACGCATCAAATATTGTTTTGCGTTTATTTAAAGTAAATTTGATTGCCAATGTAATAATTTAATATAGTACCTATCGATATTATCATCGAAAGGATGATAATATTTATCCCTTTGAATATAAATGCATCACGGCTATTTAAACTACTTCTTTACAGATTAGTAATCGATTATTTTAGAGAAAACTTGCATTCAATAGCATGATGGGCAGATAATATTTTTTTGATGCATGATTATCCAACATTATGAGTATTCTAATACGTTCAAAATGTATGTGTATGTGGTTTTATATAATTCGGGTATTTGCTTTTATAAATCGTCTATCGTTTACCCAGCATAGTCCGCGCCGATTGGATTCTTCGGGGGTGAAAGACGCCGAGTGGTTCAGTCGGAAGGCGGCGTGTTGGATCGGTTGGGGCTCATATCCCCCTGGATTTGAGGCCATGAAGAAAACGAAGACTGCAAGAAAGAATTTCATGAAGTTGTTGTTCTGTCTTAATTGACACTCTTAACTGACCGCCATGACTATTTCATTTATGTTTTGTGATTTAATAAAGTCTTTATTATTATTTTTATAAATATTCGTTGTTATAATTTTAAACATTTCACGACACTGTAGTGGTCTAAATTTAACTCACTAAAATGAACTAATTGAACTTATTAAATGTACGAAACATATGATTGTTTAAATTAACTTGATACGAGATAAAAATCAAATGTAAATTTCGTAATAGTTATATTCTTTTACAGATGATTGCTTGTTGTCAATACATGGATATTATCGAGCATTCGCTGGATGAGTTTTGGCCGATCAACACTAGCGCTAAATAATCGTAAAAATTGATTTACTAAATCTTCTGCCTGGTCAAGCATTCGAGATCTCTCTTCAAAAATTTCGTCCTAAATTTTGGGATGAAATAGTTTGCTTAAAAGATTTACAAAGCATTAATGTGTAATATCAACGTTTAAAATATCCTCTACATCAGATATTCACAAAATATTTTCGCCTATTTACCCATGAGATATATATATATATATATATATATATATATATATATATATATATATATATATATATATATAGATTTTACCGTTTGAGATCATGAAGATCGATTGGAATCGGGACTGGTGATCCTTTGATGGATTCTTATTTATGTAACGAATAGTTGCTAGGCGAAGAGTTGGTAGTCAGCCTTCTGACGAGCCCGGGGCTACCAACATGTGGCAAAAAGCGGGCGAAACGAAAACGGTTGTGGCAATGGCGCCGTTAGTAGTCAGGGTGTATGGAATTGGATATCATGAAGGAAGGATTCTGTAGCTGGTTTCCAATGCGAAAGTCACCTCGTGTGACCTAGCAACTATTCGTTATATATATAGACCTCTATACAGCTATTTAAAATTTAATATTACTCATAGACTGCTATTTTTATTAAGATCACTACGAGTTTATAGGATTCCCGAAAAATAACTTTATACTAAACTATGTTTAGCTGTACTGGATGGTTAGCCTAGTTGGTAAGGTGTAGACCCACCGATTAAAAGAATATGAAAGTTCAAAAAATTTTCAAAAGTAAACTATATCCGTACACAGCCTTCTGATAAGTCCGAGTGTAGCATTGAACGACAATAGCAGACGAAACAATAACAATATGTTAGGCAAAAAATCTGACGTTTTGAGTAAAGGTGTATGGAGTTAAAAATTAATGAACGATACCTTTGCTGATTTCTGCAATAAATCAACTTGTTCGATCTAGCGAAATTTAGTAATATTTATTTTAAATGACATTCAATAAATGTGACAGATAAAAATACCTCATTGCAAGCAAATGTTTTTGACTTGATACTTTGAAATAATATAAATATGAACTTTGAAATTAAAACACTAAAAATAATTCGTATTCATTTTATTGATGATACTATGAATTTTTTGACGAGTTTATTATTATTTCAAAATTAATTTTAAGCGCTTACGGAGGAAGAGATACGAACATTAAAAGAGAAGTTATGCTATGTTGCTCTTGATTTCGAACGAGAAGAGTATAGTAACGTAAGTAAAAGCTTATACCTTCCCGGAAGAGCTGAACCAATACAACTGAACAATGAACGATATCAATCAAGTGAAATTCTGTTCTCACCAACAACGTATTCTGGAAATTACACAAATTCGGACGCATTGCACATGTTATGCTTGACCGTGAGAGAGCAAGTATCTGCATTTATAGGAGATATCAATTCAAGAAATCTACTAGCTAACATTGTCATTGTTGGCGGGAGTTCAGTATTTCCCGGTCTTAAAGAACGCCTGCTAAAAGAAACTTCAGCCTTATCTCCATACGATGCGGATGTAAAAGTGCTAACTCCCCACGGACGGAATAATGCGTCATGGATTGGCGGATCAATTCTAGCATTACAACCGTATTTTAAGCCTCTTTGGATAACTAAAACTAATTACGAAGATATTGGACCGAACATCGTCAATATAATGGAAATTTGAAAAGCATTAAATCATAAGTCGAGTATTAGTATAATTGATGCCTATAAAATATGTAGGAAATCATTTACTTGTAGGTACGATCGAATACATTTGATTTTAGGTTTAAGAAAGTATTTTATTCTCATTAGTAAGCATTCGATTATCCTTTAAGTATAAAGATTTGGGTATCGACTTATTAGATGTGATAATTCAAATGATAAATGTATAATAAAATAAGATATCTGATTATCTTATAAGTTTAAATATTTTATTCTTTTAATCTTTTATTCTTTTATTTATAAATAAAATAAAAAAATTTATAACTTTGTTATAACTTTAAGTATAAGGATTTGGGTCTCGACGAGGTACAAGAAAATATATATCATAAATCAAAATTAGAGTAACGATTTAAAATTTGATTTATTAAGTTTATAAATAAAAAATAGAATTTTTATGTAATTCGCATAATGTAATAATTTAATAACACAGAATTTAATATTTAAATGTTTTATAAAATTAAATAAATATCCCACTGCCGCTACGAGCGATGTGAAATAAGTAAAATAAGTCAATAGTCACAAAACTATACAAAATTCAAATTCAAATGCCTCGTAATTCCAACGAGTCATTTGGATAGAATGCAGCTCATCAAACTAGTAAATAATCCAACTGCATAAAAGTCCTTGTGCGCAAAAAAAGAGCAACTGCTTGCGTGAAATAGATCATCACAGTATATTTGCTTAACTTTTTAAGTTTAGCAAATATACTGTATTAAGTGGCTACAACAAAATTTCGGATGGTATCCATATAGGGAAAAGCGTAAAATAAGCATATTTTTAAATTAAAAGAACTATTCTAAAAATGAGGAGAGAAAAGCCGGGGTGCAGAGGTGTCTCTTGTCGCTTAAACTAAGTTTAAAATTCTATTCATCTCTAAGTTGTAGAAAATCTGATGTTGCTAGAAGAGACAATTTATCCCTAATTTAAAAGTAACAAGGTACCGCTCTGATTAGTAATGCTAGAGTGGATGATGACACCTTTCTATAAAGTTTAAAGTAAGTCTTTAAATAACGACACTTTATTCGATCAATGCTGTGAAGGTTGGGTGTAGAAAGATCAGACCAGAAAATTGCAATACAATAATTTTACTTGCCAATATAATGCGAAACATTTCAAGGCTGTATCATAGATCATAACCTTGAGCAATGAAACCCGATGAACCGATGAAACACCCTTATCGGGATTGGAGCGGTAGATGTCCACTGAAAATTTAGAGTTGCTCCCAAGTAACAAAAAGTGGTGGCATATCTAATTTTATTGAGTCATTTTTAGCTAATCGCACTCCAAGGGTTTTAAGCTGGAGCGTCGAGGAAGCATCCACATTATTTTGGATTTATTAGGATTCAGAGTAAGACGAAGAGAAGAAAGATGGTTGAATATTGAGGAAAGGCAGTTTGAAGCAGAAACACTCAAATCATGAATACGATAAGCTGCTACATGATCATAGATGAAAATGTCATCAGCATATTGCATAACATGGAACTTAAATTTATGAGAAATAGAAGACAAGTCACCAAGAAGAAGAGAAAAAGCCTAATACGGAGCCTTGTGGAACATCGGACGGGATGGAAGAAGGATAGAAAATAGAAGAGCTAGAACAAACACGAAAATTGTGGTTTAATAGTATGAAAAAAAACCAAACTACGGTGGTAAATAGAAGTCATAATCATGACTAAGACGATAAAGAAGAATCGAGTGATCGACGATGCCAAAAGCAGATGATATTATTATTGTTCGACATAATGTGATGCGCGACATTATTGCAGGTATGTTATCTGCAACATGCAAAAGCAGACGAGAGATCAAGCGAAACTATGATACTACATAAGTTTTGATTGCGCGAGATGAGTAAGTCGTTATAAACTTGAAGACATGCAATTTCAGTATAGTGATTATAGCGAAAATCAGCTTGGAAGGGAGGAAACAAGTTGGAGGAAAAAAGATTTGCGTTTACTTGATTGAGAACATGGCGCTCAATGAGTTTTGAGAAGGTTGGGCGAAGTTAGATAGGACGGTACGAAGATGGCAGTGAGGTGTCAAGAGATTGCTTTTTGAGGAGAGGACGAATAGTGGCGCATTTCCAATAGGAAAAAATGTGCGGCTACGGATAAACAAGTTGAACAATGTGGTTAGGAACGGTTATATAGATGAGCAAATATTTTAAGCAAGTGAGTAGGAATTGGGTCAGAAGGAAAGGTTTTATTAGGCAATGACAGAAGAACCGAAGAAACTTCATCAGTCGAAACGGGAAGAAAATGGAATAGCTCTGGTAGGGAAGTATTTAAAGAGATGAGACGATACAAAGGGCATATGGTAGAAGAGAAAGTAAATTAGATAGCTTAGATTGCAGATACGAAGAAAATTCATCAGGATTTATGTTGCAAGAGGTAGATGATCGTGAAAGAATCGAGTTTAAGATTTTCCAGTGAGATTTAGAGTTGGAAGAGGACTCGAGTTAATTTCGATAAAAGAGAGTACGCTTAGTACGCGTAAGAGTGAGATGGGAACGGCGGAGAGAAAGATATGAAGCATGGAGATTTGGAGTGAGTGTGTTTAGAGAACGTTTAATAAAACGATTAAACACACGAAAAGAGTGACAAAGTCGACGCTTAGAAAGACTACAGTTGGAATCGAACCATGGAGCATTGCGCAAGCGCTAAAAACTTCGGGGTCGAATAGGCGGAAGATGATTGAGGATAGTGGTAAGTTTATAATCAACATAATGCAAAGATCATAAGGAGAAAGATAGTTAAGTGAAGTGAACAGAGTGAAGAATTGAGTAAGGCTGCGCAGAGAATAGGGGTATTGCAAAATTTCCAGAATCGACACGGAGTAGCTAATGCTGGTGACGGAGAAGGAGGATGGGGACGAGTAAGAGTATGAGTCACAACGAAATGATCGGACAAACCAGGATCAGTAATTGACAAGGATGTATAGTCATTGAAGCAGACAGGGACAGCAATGATGTCGAGAGCACCGCCGATAATATGAGTTGTTGAAAGTAATTTATAGTTAAAATCAGAAAAAAGATTAGTTAGAGTGATAGAGTCAGAGTCAGCCGGGCGATCAAGACGAATGTTAAAGTCACCGAAAACAAGATAAGGAGTGTAAGACAATGAATAGTGAGAAAGAATATCGGCAAGGAGATCGTGAAGGCTGTGATATATGGGCAAAATTTACGGTGTTGAGTAAATTATCAGGATATTTACTTGCAAAGGAAATCTGGAATGTAAGTAATTTGTTAGAATCAAGACAATTGTTTTATTTGCGGCTTCTGTGCTTTTGAATGGTTTACCCTGCACCAACAATTTAAAAGTTAATATATACAAATCAACTCAGACTAATAACACTAGTCAACAAAAAATCCTTGTATTGTGTCTGGATATGTTTAACGAATTCGTATGTAATATTTCCAGTTAAATTCGAAAATCACTTCGGTTTATCTCAATCAGGTCAAGTTTTCCATCATCATCTCAAATTTTTGCTGTATTAGATGCTTTGATCAATAAAATATTAAATGTGTTGTATTAGTGCTTTTTTGGGATATTTTCTGACGTAAATGAAAAAAAAATTAATAAAATAAAATTTTATTAATTCAAATGGAAAATAATAATGTAAAACATTAAAGTGGACCAAACAAAACAAGCATAGCAAGAATACAAAATAGTAAACAGCGGATATACAAGTAGTCGTAAATAATTGTAAGAATATTCAAGAAATAAACTTACGCTTCTTTGCGGACCAAAAAAGTTGATAAACATGAGTATCTCGTTTTATACACCAGCAATAGCCTGCCATCATTACAGCGTCCCGACATCTTTGGTAACAAATTTCTATCTCCTCGATGGCTTGATTGAATCGCTCACCTTGTTCGTCGCTGACGTCTCCAAGATTTCCAGGAAATCGATCGAGATAACTGAATAGAAAATGCATTTTGATGATCATATTTGCGTAAATGTCATGATATCTTGATACCAAGTTGGCGGCACTGTCTTTATAGTTGTCGCTCTTGTGTTTCTTGAGAAAATTCTGCACTACATCTACAAAGACTAACCAAGCTGATGCTTCTTTTTCACTAATCTTTTTCGTGAATTTGATGTCTTTAAGTAGCTTATAAATCTATAGTCCATCAAAAATCCATGCTTCAATCGTCAAGCGTGGAAAATCGCTGCAGATATACTTAAAGCAATCGCAGTTTTTATCAAGAGATTTGACAAATTCCTTTGCCAATCCCAGTTTGATATGTAAGGAAGAAAATAATCTTTTCTCGCTCAACTAATCGTTCCTATAATATATTGACAGTTCTACGAGGAACCATAGTTCGTGATGGCTAGTCTTTCTAAATATAGTGGTTTGCTCGGTATCTTGTCTCACATGCATAAAAAACATAGGTATTTGGTGTAACCAGATTGCTGCTTCAGTAAACGATTCACAATTTATAAGTAAACGCAAATGACCCATTTATGATCGTGATACTGCATCCTCTCTAAAACCAACTCAATGTCTACGTATTTTTTTAAGAATTGTTGAGTAGCCGAGTGATACAGATCCATACAATTTTTTGTGTAATAATACATATTTTAAGACGGTCATAATACACATTTTAAAACCATCATATTATGATAATCTTATAATGTATATTATAAGATCATTAATATTTCTATTGATGAATTAGAAAAAATTATAAATAAATAATTATTTATAAGTAATAAATAATAAAAAAATAATTTCTATTATTTTTTATATATTCGGTATTGTAATAAACGGATCCTATACCGTTTGTCCAAGAATACCGTGATTTCGTTATCGTAGTTTCACACAACCTCAGCACCTGGAAGAACACAGAAGTTACTTGTTCGAAAGCCAACCGAGTCTGTTGGATAATTTTTGGAAATTTCAACAGTTTAACGACCGAATATTTCCTGCTCCTGTTTAATGCTCTTTGCTCATGCACTCTCAATTCCTATTCACAGACTACATATTAGAAGATTAGAAGATCTGCCTTTTATACGGGTACTACGAAATTCCTCGAATCGAGTATGTGGTTTAAAACATTTAACCTACAAACAGCGGCTCACAAATATCAATATGCAATCACTATCATCACTCCGACGCTCTAACGATCTTGTCCGTGTATGGCAAGTAATGAAATACCATGATGATCTTATAAGGACGCTATTTAATAGTCGTAATAATTCAAGATTACGCGGTCATCAATTTATGCTGCAACTTAAACCATTAAGAAATAAGAAATGCTTGAATTTCGCAGCTAGAATTATTCCTGTTTTAAATGATTTGCCTGCTGAAACAGTTAAAGCGGAAAGCAAATGTAAGTTTCGAAAATCTCTTAAGTCGTAGCTTTTGGATTTTGTTCTCTTTCATTTGCCTTCATCATTACTGATTTCAAGATTTACTGTGATTTGGTGTTTTCTTTTCCATAATTTTTCTCTTTAATTTGTAATTTGTGAAGGTGTCTATATGAACTATGCTCGTTGACATTCTAGTTATAATAATAACAACAATTTTTTGATAAGAAAAAATAAATGTAATACAAGTTTTTCTTGTCAACCACTGGTCCGGGTGTCGGGTCGTTAAGGCAGTGTATGAACCAAGCTAGTCCAAACATCACGATCCTGGACGACAGACCATAGTTCTAATTCAGATATCCCAAGGTCTCTCTCAGATATCTCGAGGTCTCTTTCCAAAGAGTTCAGCCTGAAATACCCACCGAGGAAGGCGATTCATATGCATCCTCAGAACGTGTCTTAGCCACCATAACTGACTTTCTTCGATGTGGAGAAACAGCGACTTTACTCCGAGTCTATCCCGTATACCGAATTCCTAACCTTATCTCTGAGGCTAAGACAGGGCACACCTCGAAGGAGCTTTTCTGTCACCTATAGATCTTATCCTTTCAGTCATTTTGCAAAGCTTATAACCATAGGTTAAGATAAAAACGAAGGTTGCGAGGTAAATCGAAAGTTTCGCTCAAAGACTCAACTCACGTTTCACAATGATAGACCTGTATAAAGAACGCATTGCTGGGTAAGCTAAACAGATCCGCTTCTCAATCTTCCTGATGTATCTGTAGTCCCTTTAGAACAATACCCCAAGATACTTGAAGTCCGCAACATCAGGAAGAAGTTATTGTTATTTTTCATTTGCCTTCATCATTACTGATTTCAAAATTTACTGTATTTTGGTTTACAGTCTATTGTCCTTTATCTTATTTTTCTCTTTAATTTGTAATTTGTGAATGTCTATATGAGCTATGCTCGTTTACATTCTCGTTATAATAATATCTTTTTTATTTATTACAAATAAAATTAAAACACAGAAGATAAATACCGTTACACTTTAATTTCAGATGATTAAATTTAATTTACACTTTAAATTTTAGATTAATGATAATAATAGTAAGTCAAATTGACTAGGATATACCTTGAAACCTAGACAAAGTAAATGATTTAAACCTTCAACGTTAAACAAAATGACTCTGAACCTCGGGTTTTCCAGGACTTCAGTACTTGACTCTACTATTAATTAGCAGAGTAATTCTATCAATTAGCTACTTAACTTTATTAATTATAATTAATATTTTTTTTATTTTAATAATTAATAACGACAGTATAGTTACCCCCAAATAGGTCCGTGATATAATTTAATAATATTAATAATTAAATTATATTACATTATTATATTAATAATTTAATTATATTACATTATTATATTAATAATTTAATTATATTATTATCTTAATAATTTAGTTATATCAATTTAATTATAACTAATAATTATAGTAATAATAATTTTAATTAAAACTCAATGCAAAATTCATTTAAAATTTTAATAAAAACTAGTAAATCACAAATCAATTGACTTTCATTATTATGATTTAGTTAAGTGATTTGTCAAAATTAAACGTTTCTAAAATATTTTTGACAGATTAATGCTGACGAGCATTCGAATAAGTATAAATGCTAATCTCATTTAAAATTTAGCAAAATATACTAAAACTGATTATTAATATCCAATTTTCAAATCATAGTGTGTAGATCCAAGCATTTAAATATATAATCAAATATTCAATTGTTTACCATTTCCGTTTCAATTCTAGCTAGATCATTCTGAACTTGTTTAATTTGATTGTCCAAAGTTTCAATGTGAATTATCATTTGTTCCATCTAATAAATTCGATGTTGATTGATCATATTAGCATTACAGTTGACAATTGGCATTTGGTTATTTTAAAATATTATAGACGCTTTAAAACCTAAGAAATTGAGATGAAACTCATTCTCACTTAATTAAAAGATTATTAATACACAATCTTTAAAGCAAATGTTAAGTGCTTAAATTTGTAATCAAAAATTCAATTATTTACCATTTCCGTTTCATTCTATACTTGTTAAATTCGATATTTCAACAATGACAACAATAGATTCGTTAATCACAACGTTTGAATTATTTTATCTATTATTTAAAAGACGATTAGTTATTAATCTATTTATGATAATAATTATTTATCATAATTTATTTATTTAATATAAAGCGATAAAAGACGATTAGTTATTAATCTATTTATGATAATATTTGTTTATCTATTTATTTATCATAATCTATTTATTTAATATAAAGCGATAAAAGACGATTAGTTATTAATCTATTTATGATAATAATTATTTATTTATCATAATCAATTTATTTTATATAAAGCGATAAAAGACGATTAGTTATTAATCTATTAATGATAATATTTATTTATCAATTTATTTATCATAATCTATTTATGATAATATTTATTTTTCTATTTATTTATCATAATCTATTTATGTAATATAAAGCGATAAAAGACGATTAGTTATTAATCTATTTTTGATAATATTTATTTATTTATCAATTTATTTATCATAATCTATTTATTTAATATAAAGCGATAAAATACGATTAGTTATTTATCTATTTATGATAATATTTATTTATCATAATTTATTTTTTAATATAAAGCGATAAAAGACGATTACTTATTAATCTATTTATGATAATATTTATTTATCTATTTATTTATCATAATCTATTTATTTAATATAAAGCGATAAAAGACGATTACTTATTAATCTATTTATGATAATATTTATTTATCATAATCTATGTATTTAATATAAAGCGATAAAAGACGATTAGTTATTAATCTATTTATAATAATATTTGTTTATCAATTTATTTATCATAATCTATTTATGTAATATAAAGCGATAAAAGACGATTAGTTATTTATATATTCATGATAATATTTATTTATATATTTATTTATCATAATCTATTTATGTAATATAAAGCGATAAAAGACGATTACTTATTAATCTTTTTATGATAATATTTATTTATCATAATCTATTTATTTAATATAAAGCGATAAAAGACAATAAGTCATTAATCTATTTATGATATACCTCAATTGTATTCAACAATTATTTTATACCTGAATGTTAATTAATTTTCTATATATGTAAATATACATATTTCATATTCCATAGTATATTATTTATCAATCAAATTAATTTTTAGATAAACATCAGAGAATTTAGGAAATCAAATTAATCTTCTAATAATTATTTTTTAAACGCATTGTCAAAATATAAAAATGGCAATATCACATCATTATTTTGGTTTAAACAATAGTTTAATCGCATTGCTGATTACTCATTGAGCTTCAAGAAAATTGCCCTAAATATAACAAAACATTCAAATGCTGAGTTTTTCAGCCACCATTGATGTGTTCTTCAGGTGCAAAAATAGATAAATTCATTCAGAATTTTTAAATTTAATACAAGCGAAACAAATTATCTAAGATTATCTAAGCAAAATCAAATCTAAGCAAAATTAACAAGATTATCTAAGCAAAATCAATTAGTCACTAAAAGTCATTTTAAATGCTTGCCAAATGAGATAAATGCTTGACATTGCAAGAATATTTTTGAATATGTATCAATATTTTATTATTTAAAAAGTGCGTTTCTACTATGATCAAATTGGATCCAAGGAATAAACTTTGAATGTTTCACACGAGAAGGGTGCACTGAATAATAATTTTTGATCCATCATCAGTATCTACGAAAACTACGAGGAACGAAATAAAATCAAGTTTTAATTTGCTAAAGTGATTATTAAATATAAACTAATGTTTGTCTCAACAAGTAAACGGATAGAATTCCAGTTTTCGAAAAAAGGAACGTAAATATATTCAATATTTTAATATTTACAATTAATTTAAAATTTATTAAAATTCATGTGGAATAAAACCTTATGATTTAATTTAGTATTTAATTTCTGAAATTTTTGAATTTATGAATAGCGGTATCTCCTGATAATCTATAATCCTTATTTGGTATGAAATACATTTGGGATGAAATAACATACAATAAATAACATACAATTGGCGATACAATTATTCCGAATCGACGAGGGAACGAGCCAGGAACTTACAGAGTATCGACAACAACTAGTACAACAGGCAATATTCAATGCCTCGCGCAAACCCGAGCGGTTCCGGGACGCATTGTTGCCCATGCAATGGCCCGAACGCAGTCTGCAAAAATTGTATGTGTGTCAAAGCAGGGAAGCTCTGTCTAAACTGCCTTCCTGGGTCGAAATGTACAAATCGAAATGTTTCATTGGCACAGGACAATAACCTTCCGTCAGATTTATCTGATTTGTCAATGCCATCCTTGAACGAAGACTCACAAAGCACACATATTGCGTACGTCAGTTTGGAAATCAAATGTACTCAAGTTGGATGTCCACTGCACACTAATGTCAGAGTTCCCAAACAAATAAACATAATTTTTTTGCAGGACTTTTTCTGCGGATCCTGTGCGGCATTTCACATTAATAAATTACGTGTTGACCTTGATGCCACTAAAACAATCTTTGAACTCTCTCGTCTCTGAGGTAAATGAAATGAAACACATGCAAGCCATATCTACACCTGCTAGTGTTCAGCAATTGACATCTAATATAACCTCCCATATCCCACTTAAACAAACGTTCGCCAGTATGATTAGAAAAGAGGTATCACGC
Source organism: Pomphorhynchus laevis (assembly GCA_012934845.2). Classification (NCBI taxonomy): domain Eukaryota; kingdom Metazoa; phylum Acanthocephala; class Palaeacanthocephala; order Echinorhynchida; family Pomphorhynchidae; genus Pomphorhynchus; species Pomphorhynchus laevis. Next base: position 99,701 of record WNNJ02003691.1, read on the forward strand.
ACTGTTCTAGCAGCCTCAATGCTACGAGAATTGACTCTACTCCTTTAAAACTGGCGCAAACGTTTAGTAGGGATTCACAGAGATTTTCAAACGTTATTATTCGTGGTCTTATGCAGTCGGGTGATGATCTTCGATTAGTTAAGGAAATTTGCTCTTTGCTAAGCGTGCAGTTACCTTCTGATAACAAGGTAAAACTACGGCGTTTCTCAGCAAAACGAGTTGATACACCACCGTGGCTCTTAATGACTGTCGACGAGTCCACCGCTATACAGCTGCTTTCAAGATCTCACTTATTGAAAGATTCGACGAATTTCCATGATGTTTTTGTGAATGCAGGCTTGTCCCTCCCAGAACGTGAGATTCAAAGATCGTTACGGGAAGAACTTCATCAGAAGCGTGTTGAAAATCCTAACATTGTTTATCGCATTCGAGATTGTCGCGTAGTGCCAAGTTATTCCAAAAAAGCTACCGATGAGAATAAATCTGGGGCTGAAGAGATATCTATATGACTAGCCCAAGATAGTATTCGAACACTCTTCCAGTCCAATAAGTCAAATTTATTCCGATTAATTATATTTAATGTCGAGGAACTAAACTATTTAATATCAGCGGGTATAGTTTCCTTGTTTTCTTTGTTTGATTTAATAGTTTTTACTGAAACTCTTTCAACTCAATTGGTGTCCTTATCTAACTATTACACTTTTAATATTCCAGCATCGTTGGGTAACCGTGGTCGACCCTTCGGTGGCGTGTCCCTTGCTGTTAGTCCAAGCTTTACAAACTGGGAAGGTAAAAAGTCATCTAACGTAATATGTATAGATTCATGTGGTATTATTTTAATAGGTAACTATTTTAACCCATTGATGCCGGCTTGTGATATCATCGATGAAGTTTCGCCTTTTTAAGTGATTTATCTTCTGAACAGTTCATAATCGTTGAGGGGGATTTTAATGCACGTTTCATGAACCCTGTCCCATCTAAACTTAAGCAACTGTTATACTTTTTCAGTGAGTTTGGTCTTGAGCTGCACGTACCCGTATAAGGATGGACTTATGAGTCTTACAATGGGCGAAGTTGGTTCGATTTAATATTTACAAATGTTAGCTTCAAAAAGGTTAAACTGGAGATTGCATCCGAATGGGCTTCACTCCGCAAACAAACCTGTATCTTTTATTCTAGAAAATCATATTAACACGCCAATAGAGAAATCCTTGCCTTCACAAATTAGCAGAACACTTTGTTTCAGGAATTTGAATCCTGAAAACAGGATTCAAATGTGTTGTAGGCGTCTCTCCAAGTAAGTCTCTCTGTCGACTTACTTTATCAGACACAATAACTGCTAGCCGCGGTGTGATGTAGGGATATCCGCTCAGCCCTATCCTTTTTTCTGTTTATATTCATGATTTGCCGTCTCATATAAGAAACGAATGTCAAACATCAAGTTCTGTTCTTTACACTGATGACTTAGTTATTCTAACGAAAAATCTGGAATCGGCTCAAAACGTAACCACTGCTCTAGATAACTACTGTTCAAATAATCTAATTGAAGTGAATATCGATATAACAAAGGTAGTAAAGTTTCGTAAAGGTGGCAGATTGTGCTCACATGACAAGATTAGTTTAAACAGCAGGAATGTAGAGTTCAGTAATCAATACACGTACTTGGGGTTGCTATTGACGAGTAGGTGGTCTTTATGGCTTCATATCGAAAACAAATGTGCGAAAATCGTCATAGCCACTTTGCGAGTTGAATGTTTAGGTAAGCTTTCCTTTAGTGGTGCTCTTCGGTATTTTCATGTCATGCTTCTACTGATTTTGTCGTGCGTGCTTTCCGCGATCTGGGCAGACCTCACGACCGCTAATTTTGCGCACATCGACAAATGTATAGGCAGATTCATTAAGCGTGTTGTAGGCATCTCTCCAAAGTGCTCGACCACTGCGGTTTATGTTTTATCTAAAGTCGATTTATGTACGGAGTATTTACGAAATATGATCGGAGCCCAAAATACGGTACGTTATATTCAAAATAAAAAAGACTTCACAGATAAAGTTTGCAAGCTAGATCATCAACTGTACACTTCACCAGTTAATACACAAACGAGTTGGCAGTATCCGTGTGCTTCTAAACGCTTCCTCCTTTAGATGGTTTCTTTACACGGATATCACGACAAGTTTTGTCGCACTCGCATACCCATCCATAAACGTGGAGTTTCGTGTGTATGTTTTTTCTATGTTGATAGATGTGAGCCTTTATTCCACGTATTTAAGTGCCCGGTGTTAGCGTAAAAATCTTTGAAGGAGATCGATGGGTTAAGTTACGCCTAACTTGATAAACCTGCTAAATTTCTTTTTGCCTGCTGGGGACTAGCGGTGGACTATCAAATACTGATATTATTTCAAATAAAGTCGTTGCACAATGTTTTATTTAATTTCTTTCATTTGACCAAGTCGAAAGACGAAGTGCCCTAATAAATTTCCTCTACATTATTGTGATTTAAATTGAATTACTGATTTAATAACCTCTAGTGATTCGGAACTTAAGCCATTGTTTGGTAGATAAACAATATTTTTGTTAGATTTAATAAATCTGTGTCTAACTCCCCTCAGATTTAACAATTCCAATCCGTACATACTCAGATGTTCTCATTTAAATTTAACATAGAAATATTTATATATTCATAATGCTTATATATTCTATGTTCTCTTTTGCAAGTTATTAGTTTCTTTGTTACAAAGTAATTAAAAATATAATTTATAAGAGATTGGTTGGAAGTGTTAACATTTTGTTCTGAGCTGCCGAGAATCTAGTTTCTACTTCTAGCTCTTTATTTAGCTTAATATATAATTTTGACTCCTCCTCTGCATTTAATGTGTTTGCCCTTTTCTTATTACCTTTTCTTATTAATTTTATTATGGGATAATTCCACTGGAAAGAAATTCAAGGTGTTACTACTGTCATACTTGATTTTATTAGTGTTAGATTTCCCGGATATACTTAAGCCCAGGGACTACGCAACTCTTAATGATACTTTTTAATGTATAATTACAGTAATTATTTTTCATTAAAATATATTTTTACATATGACGTTTTTATACAGAGTTATTCAAAATTTGCGAAAATTATATCAAAATTATTTTCAAGTTAAAAATTCGAATTTAGCAGCTGGAGGAAAAAAGGTTTTTTGAAATAAATTACTTCGATGCCTACTACCCCCATCTTTAGGAATAATGTTTTTACGGACAGTTGTGAAGTGTTCTTGATGACTCATTGAAGAAATCTAATGTGCTTACATTAGCTTTTAATTTATATCAGTTAGCATTTAAAGACATTAGAATAATTCTAAAATTTTGAGATAAATTATTACTTACTCGAAAAAATAACTTATTTCTTACACAAAAATATAAATATTTTATATCTTTGCTTCATTGATTTTATTCGCTATCAAATTCTAATATTAAAGGCCACATATTTTGTCTATAGCTAATGTTGGAATAATGAGCATAACTGTTAGGTTTCGACAACTGTTCCTCAATCTAACATAGAAGTTGCCCAAAGAACGATCTAAGCTTAAAATTGCATAGAATATAAAAGCTAACTATTTTTTCACCACTTTTTGATAAAGCACCATTCGTTGTAAATCGTTTCTAAAGCGAACACACCAACTATATCATTGTCATAAATAACAGAGTTCAGAAGTTGAAGAGTTTGCTTATAATCAGTTTCACTTAGTGATAGCCACATGTATCTTATGCAAACCACAGATAACGCTACGAAACTGAAAGAACATCCTCATCTTTCATGGAAGATATGAATTATAGTGAAATAAGAGTTACAGAGATGGAAGAGGAACGTCCCCGATGAACTCTCATACGCTAGGTATGCTAAACTATTTTCAGTTGACCATAAATAATCTCAAAACCAAAACCAATTTGCTAATCCTATACCCAGAGAAAATTTCTTGATAAAAATTTCATTTTCCAGCGAAGACCAAAATGTGCATGGTTAAATTTCCGTAAGGAATGGATTCATAAATTCACTAAAAATATGGTGCTTTTTAAATTTATAAAAAAGATTTCCTCGGGTTTAAATTTGTCACCTAAGGTATATGGGCTGCTAACGAGTATTCCCAATTATGTTAGTGTGGTAGAAATTAAAACCCTTTGTAATGAGTTTGGCTGTGAATTAGTATGAGATGTAAAGAGAAAGGTTTTGAATACTTTTCTATAGTAATAAAGGGTGAAGATCAAAAGCTACGAATTGGCTGTGAATTAGTACGTGTAAAGAGAAAGGTTTTGGATAATTGTCTATAGTAATAAAGGGCGAAAATCAAAAGCTACAGTTATTCAAGCAGACGAGACATGGATTAAGCGATCAGGAATTGAAATTTATTTTTATCAATGATGAGTATTCAGGATGGACTACCCACACTGTTTTAACTGATAACACTTAAGGCATTTCTCTTCAGTATGTGATAAGAAAGCTGTGTGTACACTGTGCCAAGGAACATACTTCAATAAGCTGCCACTCAAAAGTTACCAGAAATGTGGAAATTGTGGAGGGTTGCTAAGAGTTGTTAATATTTATCAACTCCGCCTTCTCGTCACTTTTCGACTCATCGCTGTCGGTTTCCAATCGTTCATCAACCTCCCTTTCTTAGACGACACTCGCCCCACCTCTCTCTATCGCTGCTTTCCCGTTATTCCCTTTTACTCCACATTCCCAATTACTCTAACACTTACGGTCTCCGATCCTTCTCGTCGCCTCCCCTTGCCTGGAATCAGCTCCCTCTCGACGTCCGCTGCGCTCCCTCATTTATCACATTCAAATACCTCCTCCGTTCCCACCTTCTCGACGCATGACTTAGATTTTTGTTTCTTGTTGTTGTGGTCATGTAAGCGTGCACCGGAACGCCTTTGCCACCAAAAAATAAATCCTTATTTAACCATAAACTCTTATAAACTTTCGACAAACAGCTAGAATGGAATCACCATTACTATGCTTTTATCAATCTTTTCGATATTGCCAATATACCAAGTAGAAGATTCTCATCAAAATTCTAAGTTACATGCTCTAAAGATCTGCATCCTATTTCGATTCAGAAATAGGATGCCGCTCTCCTGGGGGAGTGGCAAATATCAAAAGATGATAAAACAATTTCAATTATTTTTTAATGAAGATGCATTATTCATACCCAAACACAACAAAAGTATCGAGATGTATCATATATATTTTATGTAAATATTTTGAGCAATATACTCTGATATTGGTTATGAAATTTAAAAATTATTTTTTTAAACAATACTTCCAAATATTTTTTAAAAAATGTAAAATTGAATATCGTCAAATATTTAAGAGCATGGCTGATCAAATTATAGTATGTTATATAGCATAAAAATTAGTTAATAATAGCAATACAAAAGTTTGTATTTGTGCTTAAAAATGTTGAGATTTTTTCATTTTAATTTACTTTTTTGACGAAAAATAAAAAAGAAACAAATTTTTCTGTGAATATGCATTAGTTAAAGCTCAAACTTACCAGTCATGTCAAGATGTACAATTAGTATTTTATGTGATTTTTTTAACAACAACGCTCTTATATTTAAGATTTAATTTAATTTTTAATTTTTTTCAAAAAAAATTAAAATGTTTTTTTAATACTCAACTTGGTTTCTACAAAATAAAATTGACATAGTCGATACGCATATTTATACTGCTTAAAATAAGCCAAAAGATTTTTTATTTGCGTGGGAGAACAAAACCGACAAGCCCCCATTTAACTTTTATGTTATGCAATATGCCGATGAAATTCTCATCTATGTTCACGCACTGCATATCGTATTCATGATCTTAGTGTTTCTGCTTCCAACTGTCTTGCCTCAATTTTCAATCATCTTTCTTCCCTTCGCCTTTATCTGAATCCTGATAAATTTAAAATTATGTGGATCCTACCTCGACAATTTGGCTTAGAACCTCCCTCCGTATCATTAAATTCTACAATTCTTCCTATTATTGACAATCTCGTTTTCCTAGGCTTCGATTTCGACAACCGACTTTCATTTAAACCTTTCGTTGGAGATAAAGTACGCTCATCTATCCTGATTCTCCACAACCTCCGTCAAATTCGTAGGTTGATCGATTTCCCTTCATGTATTACTCTCATATCTTCTCTCCTTTTCTCAAGACTTGATTGCTGTCTTAGGATATTTTCCTAAAAAATATATTGTCTTAGTATATTTTCCTAAGAAAATATATTAAGAATTGCAACAATATGTAATGATATTGGCTTCCTTCAAAATCATTTAAATAATTTAATAGATACATATTCTAATCTAAGTTACTATAAAAATAAAATCAAATATAAAATAGTAAAATATATAAATCAACAAAATATTATAAAAAATAAATTAAAACTCATTAGCGGTAAATATTTATGAATGGAAAATAGAAAATGGATTATAATTTATAATAAATTTAATATATTATATCTTAAAAATATTATCAATATATTATACTATTAAATTGAACACGCTATTCCTAATTAAACATTATGTTTCTTCATCTGGTAGTAAAATTGAGCTAAAATTGTTATAGTTGATATATTCGACTTCGATGATTTATATAATAAAAAATCGATGTGCCTATAACTGAAAAATTTGAGAAAAAAAGTTTTCATCTCATATTAATACTATTAATATATAGTTTAAACTATCCTGTTATCCCTATTAACTACTTACAATAAAATAACATACAATCTAAAGTAAATACATAAATACAGTAATCTAAAGAAAATACAATACAAAATCAACTCAACGATATTGGGCAACGATCAGCAAACATCAACGATACAAGATTAAGTCCCTATTAAACTAATAAGGACTTGTTCTGTACCACTCGATTACCAAATCTAATTACAATAAAACTTACAATTACAACATAATCCAACGATAAACACAACGAGAAATATCAGTTTATAGAAAAACACAACACATGCCTCGGGGAAAGCCTGCTGATATGCCCAGATGCTGTACATGCAATGGCCAAGCGGCACGCTGCAAGGGGTGTAAATGCGCAAGGTCTGGAAAATCGTGTATGGACTGCCTTGCTAGGAACTGCTCAAATCGACTAGAAGTACCTACACTAGAGGGCGATAATGTCCTGATTTTCACAGAGTCTGCCGACGTTCCAACCAAAAAGGCTCTCCAAATGGATGAAGTGTACGATGAGGTAATTCTATGGAAACCTAATCTGTTTCGATTGCCACGTTGTTCTGAATCGAAAATCTTCATCGCTGAACTTACTCGAATATATGAGGGAGCATCATCAAACACGGATTCACTCATACGTGCAATATCACTTTGTCAATTAGTTCTACAACGTAGAACTAATTGACGTCTCGCAAGACGTCTCGCTAGCTGGTCCTCTGGAGACATCTCATCTCTACTAAACGAAACTAGATATCTCCAGCGCCTTGACGTAAAAAAAATCACACAACAATATAACCAACGATACAACGAAACTATTTCGGAAGTTTGTTCTCAATGGTAAGATAACGGCAGCGATGAAATTAATCAAGACAGAGTATGGACACGGCGTGCCAATGGCCCTGGATACTTTAACATGCGGTAAATCAGTGAGACATATACTTATTGATAAGCATCCACAACCAGCTGACATACATGAGGAAGCACTAGTCACTCAACCAATAACCGAAATACATGACTTCAACCAAGTTGCTTTCGAGAGTATTGACGGATCAAAAATAATTGAGGCTGCTAAGAGAACAAAGGGTAGTGCAGGACCTTCTGGAATGGACGCAAAAGCATGGACCGAAATGCTTTCGAATTTCGGTACGGAGTCACAACAATTAGCGGATGCTCTAGCATTGTTTGCTCAACGAATCGCTACTAAGGAAGTTTCTGATGAGTCGATCAAAGCTTTTACGACAAGCCGCCTTATTGCATTAAGTAAGAATCCAGGTATGCGTCCAATTGGAATAGGTGATGTCTCAAGACGTATCGTATCGAAAGTCATACTTGATGTTGCACGGCCACAGCTACAACAGATATGCGGTAAAACACAGTTTTGTGCTGGTCAGCGCGCAGGTACTGAATAAGTAGTCCATGCCTTACGTGATTTGTTATCGAGTAAACCAAACTCGGTGGTCTTGACTATTGATGCAGATAATGCATTTAATCTAATCAACAGGAAAACTGCCCTGGCCAACATGCCACAAATATGCCCAGCGCTATCGAATGTTCTGTCAAACCTCTATAGAAACCCGACGTCATTGACAATCGGAAATGAAATCATACTCTCCCAAGAAGGATTTACACATGGAGATGTTTTATCGATGTCTGCTTATGCTGCAGCTACACTTCCTATGATACAAAAGATATCTGCGGAGTATCCTGATGTGCTCCAATGCTGGTATGCTGATGACGGCAATATGGTCGGTGATCCTGATACAGTGAAGATGGCGTTTGAACTGCTACGAAAAATTGGACCGTCATATGGTTTCTTAGTTAATCCGGCAAAATGTCGACTATACGGAAATGGATGTATAGCTGAAACGCTCCACGCTTTATTTGATGACCTTCAAATTTCTGTTGACATGGATGGCGTGTCTATATTGAATATGCTCTTTGTAAAAGAGCATATTCAATCTGATGTACGTTCGTTGATCGAGACAGTTACTCGTCTCACACAAATCGGTCGTTCAGAGCTACAGATCGCATTCGTTGCTCTCATAAGATCTCTTATAAGCATGAGCTCTCATAAGATCTTATGATCGAGCAAAGATCATGTCATTGCTCGATTGAGTGGTTTGAGGCGCTGGCACAATCGATAAGATCGATGATAACTGAATTAACTGGAATTGACATTGAAACAAATGAAGTTCTATGGAGGGTGTTTAACATGACTTTGAGAGATGGTGGTATCGGCGTTAAAGACCCTATGCGTTCAGTAGACCAAGAATATAACGCTTCACGTATGGTGTGCGAGACATGTTTAGGAGACGTTACGGGGCTAGATCTAATAAATAATCAAAACAGATTATGTAAAGAAATTCGTGCTAACCGTTTAAAATCGGAAAGGATGAATCACAAAGACATTATAAATCAGGTCGACCCTACTCTCAAAAATGCCATCGAGCGTGCATCAGTATCTGGATCATCTTCGTGGTTGTCAACATACCCAACAAACAGTTATTCTTCCAGAATAAGCATTACAGTCTTTCAAGATGCACTAGCCACCAGATACGGATTTCTCCATCCCTCATCACCGAAATACTGCCAATGTAAAGAACAAAACTCGATATCACACACTTTCTCGTGCCCTTTAGGCGGCTTGCCATCAATGAGACACGATGCTGTCCGTGATTTTCTAACGAATAGATTATCCGAATGTTGTCGTAACGTAGCAATCGAGCCAAAACTATCCCCTCTGCATGATGAAATATGCTTCCAAAATCACGGTACAACTATTGATCGTGAAGCGAGACTTGACATATCATGTTACGGAATCTTTGGAAACAGAACGGAGTGTACTTTCCTTGATATCTGTGTGTTCAACGCATACGCTCCCTCTAACTCCAGTAAGAGTATCGGACCATGCTTCGAATATCATGAACTAAGGAAGAAAAGGAAGTATCTTGAGAGAGTAAATAGCATAGAGCATGCGTCATTTATTCCCGTAGTATTTTCGATGCTCGGAGGGGCGGGTACGGAAGCGGCAATCCTGTTAAAGAGAATCGCGGGCTCCATGGCAAGGAGTCATAACAGCTCATACAACGATGAAATAAGCAGATTACGTAGTGGCATCAGCGTTATCCTTGCAAAGATGACTTCTCGATGTGTCCGTGGAGCTCGATCAGCTATAAATCGTCCTCAAAGGGATTTATGTTTAATCAATGAAGAATAATTTAGTGACTTTTTGAATATTAAAACTGGCTTGGTGAGGTTTTTTTCTTTAAAATTGTAAATTAAGGCCCATTTGCGGGAACCTATATTAATGTAATAATATTTATAATAATAAAAAAATATATTAATAAAAAAATTAATATAATATATCTTATAAAATATTATCAATATATTATACTATTAAGCTATTAAAGTAGCTATTATTTAGCTATTAAGCTATTACTATATTAAACTATTAAGCGAATAAAATGAAACAGAAAATAGTAAAATATATAAATCAACACAATAATATAAAAAATAAATTTTAAATCAACGGAAAATTGTTATGGATGGATAATAAATAATATACTTTGTATTATAAATTGATTGTTCACTCATATTGTATTATTTATTAGTGGAGAGAGTGAAGAAAATGTTTATTTAATCTCTAATTTTCAATAGCCTACTGCTATCATCATCAGGAGTAAATGTTACAAAAAATATTTTTACTTAAAATATTATTACGTAAAAATATTTTTTGTAACATTTATTCCTGATGATGATAGCAGTAGGCTATTGAAAATTCGAGATTAAATATTTTTTTCACTCTATCCACTAATAAATAATATACTCTGTATTAGAATAAATACTAGATAATCAAATTTAATTAGATTAAATAAGACTTTAGTACATATTTGGCTCCGCTGCTATGTTGAGTCTAGGATTATGGGTAGAAACATTATAACATAGCAGTTCCTCCTGATGACCTTTAACATCGTCTTTATTTTTAATTTTAACATCAGCAGTTAAAATTAAAATTAAATTATTGAATTATTTAATTAGATTAAATTATTTAGATCAATCTTCTGTCAATCCATAAAAATTAAATTTTAAAATTTTCTTCACTTTTTTAATTTCAATACTTCAAATTTATATATAGATTTATACCTAAATTGAACACGCCATCCCTAATTTAACATTATGTTTCTTCATCTGGAAGTTGGATTGAGCTAAAATTTTTACAGTTGATATATTCGACTTCGATGATTTATATAATAAAAAATCGATGTGTTTACTGAAAAATTTGAGAAAAAAAAGTTTTTATCTCAAAATCATAAAATTTTAAAACTTTTACTTGATATAATTTTTATATGTTAATAATAATACAAATTTATTTAACGTGGCAAATGCGTACAAGCTGCACGCTTACAAGTCCACTAAAAAATGAAAAAGTCAAGCAGATAACTTGTTTAAATGAAATCGGATTTGGCGTTTGAAGCACGGCAGGGAAGTTGATTGGCGTATATGAATGGGCAGATGATTCCACGATAGAGGAGCAGCCACCAGGAAGGAGCGGAGTCCAAAGGAGGTAAAGTAGATTGGGACATGTAAAAGAAGGGACTTACAGGAACGCAAGGAACAGTAAACATGACGAGAATTATCAAGAAAAGGGAGGTTGAGAAATGAAGGGGTATGAAAAGTAACGAGGCGGACAACAACTAGAAGAAGACAAATTTGACACGACAATAAATTGTAGGTAAATCGAAAGAAGCAAGGTGGTAGGATGTATAATCAAAACGACGAAGACGGAGGAGAATTCGGACGGCTGCGTTGACGATGCGTTGTAGGGGAAGAGGAGTGGATCTAGGTGAGTTGGAAAATATATTAAGACAATAATCGAGTCTAGAAAAAAGGAGAGAAGATATGAGTCATACAAGAAGGGAAATCGATCAATCTACGAACTTGACGGATGTTGCGAAGTATCAAGGTAGATGAGCGTACTTTATCTTTAACGAAAGGTTTAAGTGAAAGTCGGTTGTCGAAATGGAAGCCTAGGAAAACGAGATTATCAACGATAGGAAGAATTGTGGAATTTAATGATACGGAGGGAGGTTCTAAGCCGAGGCGTCGAGGTAGGATCCAGATAATTTTGGATTTATTAGGATTCAGAGAAAGGCGAAGGAAAGAAAGATTATTCGAAAATTGAGACAAGACAGTCGGAAGCAGAAACACTAAGATCGTGAATACGATAAACAGGTGCATGAGCATAGATGAGAATGTCATCAACATATTGCATAACATGGAAGTTAAATTTATGAGAAATCGAAGACAAATCACCGAGAAAAAGAGAGAAAGCATAGGGCCTAATACGGAGCCTTGTGGAACACCGGACGGGATGAAGAAGGATGGAGAGATAATAGTTAGAATAGACGCGAAATGTACGGTTTGATAGATATGAAGAAAACCATGATACAGTGGGTAAAGAGAAGTCATAATCATGACGAAAGCGATGGAAAAGAATCGTGTGATCGACGATGCCAAAATCAGACGATAGATCAAGAGAAACTATTAAACTACATTATTTATAATCGCGCGATATGAGTAAGTCGTTATAAACTTTAAGACAGGCAATTTCAGTAGTAATTTGAGCGAAAATCGGCTTGGTAGGGAGGAAATAAGTTGGAGGAAAAGAGATATGTATTAACTTGCTTAGGAACGAGACGCGCAAGGAGTTTAGAGAGGGTTAGGAGGAGTGAGATAGGATGGTACGAAGATTGTAGTGAGGAGTCGAGAGATTGGTTTTTGATGAGAGGGCGAACAGTAGCGCATTTCAAGATGGAAGGAAATGTACGGCTACGGATGGACGAGTTGAACAATGTGATTAAGAAGGGTAAGATAGAGGAGCAGATATTTTTAAGCAAGTGAGTGGGAATTGGGTCAGAAGGAGAGGTTTTATTAGGTAATGACAGCAGAACCGAAGAAACTTTATCAGACGAAACGGGAAGAAGGTGGAATAGTTCTGGGAGAGAAGTATTGAAAGAGAAGAGTGGATACAAGGGGGCTATGGGTAATAGGGAAAGTAAATTAGATAGCTTAGTTTGTAGATAAGAAGAAAATTCATCAGGATTTATATTACAAGGGGTAGGTGATCGTGAAAGAATTGAGTTTAAGATTTTCCAATTAGATTTATAGTTGAAAGATGACTCGAGTTGATTTCGCCAAAAGAGAGTATGTTTAGTACTATAAGAATGAGATGTGAACGGCGTTGAGAAAAGTAGGAATCACGAAGATTGGGAGGGAGTGAGTTGGGAGAACGTTTAAGAATGTGTTTATACATACGAAAAGAGTGACGGAGTCGACGCTTAGAAAGACTACAGTCAGAATCGAACCAGGGAGCATGGCGCAAGCGCTGGGAACGTCGAAGTCGACTAGGCAGAAGGTTATTGAGGATCGACGTAAGTTCAGAATCAAATAGAATGCAGAGATCATCGGGAGAGAGATAGTTAAGAGGAAGTGACAAGAGTGAAGAATTAAGTAAGGCTGTGCAGAGAATAGGGATATCGAGAAGCTTCCAGGGTCAACTTGGTGTGGATAATGGTAAAGGCGGAGAAGGAGGATTGGGAAGAGTAAGAGTGACAAGCAAATGATCGGACAAACCAGGATCAGTAATTGACAAGGAGGTATAGTCATTGAAGCAGATAGGTACAGCAATGATGTCGAGAGCACCGCCGAGAATATGAGTTGGGCTTGTTGAAAGTAATTTATAGCTAAAATCAGAAAAAAGATTAGCTAAAGTGATAGAGTCAGAGTCAGCCGGGCTATCAAGACGAATGTTAAAGTCACTGAGAACAAAAGAAGGAGTATACGACAATGAACAGTGAGACATAAGATCTGTAATGTCGTAAAAGAAGAAACGTAATGGGGCAACTGAACCTGGACGGTATACAATCACAAGTTCCAGAGGGAAATAAGTTGATAATCTGCATATGAGTAATTCGAACGAGGTGTAACGGATGTTAACGTTAATTTTACGTGCAGACATTGGGTGACGAGCAATGGCAACAACACCGCTATGGTTAGAAGCAGTAGATGTATGAGAGGCAATTTGACGAGCTTATTCAACTAGAGAACAACCAGAGTGACATAGACGACGAATAGCAATATCGTAAGTGTCAGAGTGCCATGATTCGGTAATGCTGAGAATATCGATAGATAATTGATCGAAGATATCGAGAAGCATATCAGCTTTATGAAGAATGGAGCGAGTGTTGAATAGACTAAGACGAAAAGTATGCTTAGGAGCGAGATCGACTAGCGAAGAAGACAAGGTGGAGATATGGGACGCCATCAGATTTTTGGCCTTGTGTGTACAACGTGAAAATTGCCGTTGATTTGACGTATAGATAAAGATGACTCGCCGTTTGTTTCACGTCGATGTTTCTCAATGCGAGCTAAATTGAGCTGGGCAATATCAGAAAGGTAGTGGTCAGTAAAGATACGACAAGTAGATGAAGTGTTAAGAAGTTTAAAACGTTTGGAGAGTACCGAAGAGGCATGTGAACTATGTTGGAAAAAGATTTTTAAGAGTGGAGGACTTAGATGATTGGATTTAGTGGATTTGTTTAAACGAATAAAGCATACAGGACCGATATTATTAAAGAGGGATGGGTTATCATCAGGAAGAATGGTTGCTAGGATAGGCCTGAAAGCAGATACATCATCATCGATTCGAGATTGTGGAGAACCAGATTCGGAAAGCTTTAAGTTTGATATGATAATGCAGCGATCACGCGAAGGAAAACGATTTTGTGGAAGTGGTGAACGGACAGAGATGGTAGGAGTCGAGGCAGATGATCAGATAGAAGTGGAAATGACAGGGGTGCTTGATAGAGAATTAATATTGGTTGGAGCAAGTGTGACAGGAGCGGGGTGTTGAATCGGTTGATCAGAGATGTGACTGAAGATGATTTTGAATAAAGGATGCAAATTATTTGGAAGTGTTACGTGGAAGGTAGAGTAAGGATAATTAAGATAAGTTGGATCATGTGTAACAGGAGTGGAGTGTTGAATCAATTGATCGGAAATGTTACTGGAAATGATTTTGATGGAAGGATGTACATTATTGGAAGGTGATACGTGGGAGATAGAGTAAGGAGAATTAAGATAGGTTGGAGCATGTGTAACATGAGTGGAGTGTTGAATCGGTTGATCAGAGATGTTACTTGATATGATTTTTACGGAATGATGTAAATTATTTAGAAGTGATACAGGGGGGGTCGAGTAAGGAGTTCGTGAGGAGAATAAAGAAGTTTGAGATTTATTTAGATTGGGGGAGGAATAGGAAAGAGGAGGTACGAGATGAAGAGCTTTGCCGTTAGCATTGTTAGAATGAGAAAGATTAATGGAAGTTTGGTTCGTAGTTGAACGAGGAGTGTGTGAGAGAGTAGGTTTAATAATGGGATTATAAGATGCGAAATCAGGTGTTGATGCGAGGGAATTATCTAAAACAGCATTGGTCTGAGTGGTCGTGTGTGATACAGGAGTAGAGGAGCAGGATAACTGTAGTAGTCGTACTGATGTACAAAAACCGCATGTGAACTGTTTACGTTTATACACCGAGTGGTCGGATATTTTAACATGAACAAGTGTCCATACATCACAATCTTTGGAATCACATCCGATTTCAAAACTGGTATAACCATCATTGCATTCCGATGTGGAAGATGCTTGATCAGGAACAGGGATCTGAGATCGCGCTTTTTTAGGCATGAACAATTGTTTATTGATGAGGTATTTAAAGTTCCAGGTCGTAATATGCACTTCGCATTTTATTTTTTTATATTTTTATCTATAAAAATTAAAAATATCTCAAAATATGATTATCCTCGTTTAAAAACCGAATAAGCATGAACGTATCTTTTGATTTTGCATTATTTTTTTATTTTTTCAATTTTATAATTATATTAAATACATAGACTCAGTTAGCTGATTTGTATCGGTGACTTCCTAATCTTGTTGACAAACAATGTTTTGATGTGTTTGACGGGCCCATTTGCGGGAGCCCTTTGTATGTTCGTAACCAATTTATTAAATTCGTTACTCTATGCATTATTATATTATTTATTATTTTTATGGATGGATAAAAATAATAAATGAATCGCGGGCTCCATGGCAATGAGTCATAACAGCTCATACAACGATGAAATAAGCAGATTACGTAGTGGCATCAGCGTTATCCTTGCAAAGATGACTTCTCGATGTGTCCGTGGAGCTCGATCAGCTATAAATCGTCCTCAAAGGGATTTATGTTTAATCAATGAAGAATAATTTAGTGACTTTTTGAATATTAAAACTGGCTTGGTGAGGTTTTTTTCTTTAAAATTGTAAATTAAGGCCCATTTGCGGGAACCTATATTAATGTAATAATATTTATAATAATAAAAAAATATATTAATAAAAAAATTAATATAATATATCTTATAAAATATTATCAATATATTATACTATTAAGCTATTAAAGTAGCTATTATTTAGCTATTAAGCTATTACTATATTAAACTATTAAGCGAATAAAATGAAACAGAAAATAGTAAAATATATAAATCAACACAATAATATAAAAAATAAATTTTAAATCAACGGAAAATTGTTATGGATGGATAATAAATAATATACTTTGTATTATAAATTGATTGTTCACTCATATTGTATTATTTATTAGTGGAGAGAGTGAAGAAAATGTTTATTTAATCTCTAATTTTCAATAGCCTACTGCTATCATCATCAGGAGTAAATGTTACAAAAAATATTTTTACTTAAAATATTATTACGTAAAAATATTTTTACGTAAAAATATTTTTTTGTAACATTTACTCCTGATGATGATAGCAGTAGGCCTTTGAAAATTCGAGATTAAATATTTTTTTCACTCTATCCACTAATAAATAATATACTCTGTATTAGAATAAATACTAGATAATCAAATTTAATTAGATTAAATAAGACTTTAGTACATATTTGGCTCCGCTGCTATGTTGAGTCTAGGATTATGGGTAGAAACATTATAACATAGCAGTTCCTCCTGATGACCTTTAACATCGTCTTTATTTTTAATTTTAACATCAGCAGTTAAAATTAAAATTAAATTATTGAATTATTTAATTAGATTAAATTATTTAGATCAATCTTCTGTCAATCCATAAAAATTAAATTTTAAAATTTTCTTCACTTTTTTAATTTCAATACTTCAAATTTATATATAGATTTATACCTAAATTGAACACGCCATCCCTAATTTAACATTATGTTTCTTCATCTGGAAGTTGGATTGAGCTAAAATTTTTACAGTTGATATATTCGACTTCGATGATTTATATAATAAAAAATCGATGTGTTTACTGAAAAATTTGAGAAAAAAAAGTTTTTATCTCAAAAAATTATTTATCCTAAGATTTTTTAACTTTTATTTAACGTTTCAGGTCGTAATATACAGTAAAAAAAAATTATTTTTTTATTTTTTCTATAAAAATAGAAAAAATAAAAGATCTTGATCCCTGTTCCTGATCAATATGCTTGATCAGGAACAGGGATCTGAGATCGCGCTTTTTTAGGCACGAACAATTGTTTATTGATGAGGTATTTAAAGTTCCAGGTCGTAATATGCAGTTCCATTTTATTTTTTTAATAT
This sequence comes from Pomphorhynchus laevis, assembly GCA_012934845.2. Taxonomy (NCBI): domain Eukaryota; kingdom Metazoa; phylum Acanthocephala; class Palaeacanthocephala; order Echinorhynchida; family Pomphorhynchidae; genus Pomphorhynchus; species Pomphorhynchus laevis. Next base: position 117,069 of record WNNJ02003691.1, read on the forward strand.
TTTTATCTATAAAAATTAAAAATATCTCAAAATATGATTATCCTCGTTTAAAAAACGAATAAGCATGTACCTATCTCTTGATTTAGCATTATTTTTTTTTATTTTTTCAATTTTATAATTGGACCAAGGGCGATCCCCTTGGTCCAATTGGTTTTGCTTTAGCAGCAAGTTCTATTTCGCACTCCCTTCAATCCACCTTTAATGCGTGGTACTTGGATGACGCAATGCTTGGAGGAGATTCATCTGTTGTGCTGCACGATTTGGGGAAGATTTTGGCATCAGCTAACCGAATAGGTCTGGGGCTCAATGCAGGCAAATGTGAACTCATGTTCCTGAATATGGAGGAACATGAAATCGAACAGATGACAACTACCTTTTCATTCGTAGCCCCAAGCATAAAAGTGATTGGTCAAGAAAATTTGCAAATCCTTGGAAGCGTTGTCTTTGAAGAGAATTCACCGATAGATTTGGCTCAGAGCGAGGAGCAATTGGTATTAATGTGCACTAGGGTTTGCGAGTTTTTCGTGCTCACGAGGCACTTTTCCTTGTAAAAAAACCGTCTTTACATGCCACGACTACTTTACAAGTTCCGTACAACTCCTTGCTTCAACATGTACGCGGAATTCTATAAGCTCGATGGTGTACTGGAAAAATATTTATCCAACATCACAGATTGCTCGATAACGAACGATTCTTGGTGTCAAGCTTCATTGCCTGTGCCGTTCGGAGATTGGGGGATCCGCAGTTCAGCGGACATTGCTCTTCCGGCTTTTTTATCGTCTGTAGCGCCAACGAAAGACGGCGTCAACATTCTTTTGAATAACACTACACATTGCCCACATTTTGAAGTTGGCTACTCAACTTGGTTGGCCAAGACGAGTCTCAGTGAGACACCGTCTAATAGCCATAAACAATCCGCCTGGGACACTCCCCTAGTTAAACGAGCTTATGAATCATAATTGAAGGCTCGGAAGACGATGCATCTCGCGTGCGAATTATGTCGATCTCAATAAGTGAGTCTGGTGCTTGGCTAAACACAGTTCCGATTGGTGCTCTGGGAAATTTGATCGATGATGAAGTTGTGAGATTGAGCATTTATCTAAGATTAGGCCTTCCTACATGTACTCACACATATGTCATTGTAGAGCGTCTGTGGACGAGTCAGGACGACACGGATTAGCATGCAGAATTTCGAAAGGCAGATTCCCCAGACACGCGGAAATAAATTAAGTGATAAGCAGAGTCCTTAACACCGTCAACGCCCCAAACATTCTAGAGAAATTCAATGTATGCAGATCGGAAGGTCGACGTCCTGATAGTCATTATTTTCCCTTGGCGCGAAGGGAAATGTTTGATGTAAGACGCGACCTGCGTGAACACTCTCGCAGCCAGTAATGTTAGGAATGCAGCCAGAGGAGGAGGCTAAGCAGCTTCATATGCCGAAGAGCGCAAACGGCTGAAATATGCCGACTTGACCATGTCCCACATATTTTGCCTTTTTGGAGTAAAGACATGGATCACTAGGGTTTTCCGCTTTGGCTCTTGTTAAGGAGATAGGAAAAAGATTGAAGCACGTTACCGGGGATTCACGTGCTACCTCATACCTCCTCCAAAACGTCAACATCGCCATCCAACGTTAAAATGCTGTCAGCATTCTGGCGACGGCTCCAAAGGGCAAGAACATGGTAGGCTGGTGGTAGCAGCTAGCCCTCCTAAAAGAATGACATTTCTCTACGAAGAAGACAAACGTTCTCTTGTATTTATCTATTTTGTAAAAAAATATATTAAAAAATTTATAATTATATTAAATACGTAGACTCAGTTAGATGATTTGATTATTTATTTAAATTTGAATAAATAACATTTTGCATAACATTTCGTTATGCAAAATATGATAACCGGAAAAATGTGATATTGAACTAAGCATTACCCCTTATTCGGATATATCGTATGTAATTTATAGGTCAATTAATACAATTGATTTTTATTTTTAATTTTATAAATTTATTATATAAAAAATCCTCTAGCGGTGAGTTACGAGGACAAGGCAGTCATTCGGACCGAGGAGGTTGCCGTCTTTATAGAGAGAGAGCAAGAAGAGGGAAAATACAAAGAGATCGACAATAGAATATATACCTTCGTTCCAATCGCGGTTGAGTCCTTGGGTTTCTTGGGCAAGGAAACCTCGTGCTTTATTGAAGAGATCGGGAAGATGATGTCAAAGGCCATTGGCGAACCTCGATTAACGGCTTTCCTCAGGCAACGATTAAGCGCATCGGTTCAACGTGGGAATGCAGCGTGTATACTCGAATGCTTGGGCGATCAATCGGTTTCCGCCTTTTTTTATTGAATGACTGTGTACTTATTTCAAACTATGCTCTATATAAAATATTATTTTTATTTAGCATTAATTTTGATAATATAAAATAGGCAGTGGATTCAGTAAGCTGATCTGATATTTATAGTCGTGATTTAATCGGTTAAGCATTGTACTAACACCGTCAATCTTCTCTTTGTCTAGTAGCAACGTTTTCAACTTGACAAGCGGCTTCTTGAAGCCGCTTGTCAAGGTGATGTGTTTCTCTATGTCGTTGACACTCCTCACTTATGTCTATTTCTGCTAGACACTATATATATAGAAGGATTTTTTAGTCCAGGATATATGTAGAGAGAGGAAATGCAAAATGTCTTTTGTTTAACAGCGCAACACCAGCTCTAGCAGATGCCTCCTGCTCTTTCTTGTTGTACTGTCACAGCCACCACATTCATTTCACTGGCTGTTTCAGTGGTCACGCCGTTGATTCTCTTATTTCTAATGCAGTATTCTCCCTGTCTGTAACAATAGCGCTGTGTGTGATGACGATTTCTCGGTTTCATCAGAAGAAAAGCCTGGTTTTCTTTCTAATTGCCTCGATCTGTAATATTTCGGTGTCTATGTTCTAAGTTGTTGTTTTATATAGTGTCTATTATTCGGAGTTTCGTTGCTTGCTTGCAAATTGGATAGCAGAAGAAAAAAGCGTATTTTATCTATCTCTCTCTCGAAAGCATTCTCTCTCGTCGACCGACGACGACACATACGTAGCACACACACATAGACATAGAGCAGAATAGAGATAGAGAGAGAAAGAGATCAGAATAGAGATAGAGCAGTGAAGCAGAATAATACACGACACAGTTTTTCGTGCAGCACATACAGACAGCGAGAGAGAGAGCGAGCGAGAGCAACCGTTGTGCAGCAGAAGAGAGTGAGCAAAGAGATTTCGTTAAGCCATCACTACGCGGGTAGAGAGAGAGGAAGAACAAAACAAAGTCACAGAGAATTAGCGAGAGAAGGGACAGAACAGAAGACAGCCAGTATTTTTACTACTTTGAATTGCACGATACGTCTAAACTTACAGCAAAAGCATAAACGGCGATATGGCATCGACAGCACAGCTCCCCAAACAAACTAAGATGGACGGTAAGCTCACTTTGATTATCCTTTATGCTTTCTAAGTAGATATGACTGGCGTCCCTGATAAATTATTGAGCGTTTTTAGATTTTACAATAAGGAAATATTGCGATTTTATACTTTTGTAACTTTTCTTTAGAATCAGATCAGATAACTGAGTCTATTATTCATTATTTATAAATAATAAATAATTTTATAAAATTTAAAATAATTAAAAATAAAACATTAATAATTTAAATTGACATAAATAATAAATTAAAATTGATAAATAAATTAATAATTTTAAATGATTGATAAATTATATATTAAAAATTAAAATTAATAAGTAAATAACAAATTACAAATGATAAATAAATAATAAATTAATAATTAAAAATGATAAATAAATAATAAAATAAAAATGATAAATAAAAAATGAATTAAAAATTAAAAATGATAAATAAATAATAAATTAAAAATGATAAATAAAAGATGAATTAAAAATTAAAAATGATAAATAAATAATAAATTAAAAATTATAAATAAAAGATGAATTAAAAATTAAAAATGATAAATAAATAATAAATTAAAAATTATAAATAAAAGATGAATTAAAAATTAAAAATGATAAATAAATAATAAAATAAAAATGATAAATAAAAGATGAATTAAAAATTAAAAATGATAAATAAATAATAAATTAAAAATTATAAATAAAAGATGAATTAAAAATGATAAATAAATAATAAATTAAAAATTAAAAATGATAAATAAATAATAAAATAAAAATGATAAATAAAAGATGAATTAAAAATTAAAAATGATAAATAAATAATAAATTAAAAATGATAAATAAAAGATGAATTAAAAATTAAAAATGATAAATGAATAACAAATTAAATATGACAAATAAAAGATGAATTAAAAATTAAAAATGATAAATAAATAATAAATTAAAAATTATAAATAAAAGATGAATTAAAAATTAAAAATAATAAATAAATAATAAAATAAAAATGATAAATAAAATATGAATTAAAAATTAAAAATGATAAATAAATAATAAATTAAAAATTATAAATAAAAGATGAATTAAAAATTAAAAATGATAAATAAATAATAAATTAAAAATTATAAATAAAAGATGAATTAAAAATTAAAAATGATAAATAAATAATAAAATAAAAATGATAAATAAAATATGAATTAAAAATTAAAAATGATAAATAAATAATAAATTAAAAATTATAAATAAAAGATGAATTAAAAATTAAAAATGATAAATAAATAATAAATTAAAAATTATAAATAAAAGATGAATTAAAAATTAAAAATGATAAATAAATAATAAATTAAAAATTATAAATAAAAGATGAATTAAAAATTTAAAATGATAAATGAATAACAAATTAAATATGACAAATAAAAGATGAATTAAAAATTAAAAATGATAAATAAATAATAAATTAAAAATTAAAATTGATTAATAAATAAATTAAAAATGATAAATAAATGATAAATTAATAATTAAAAACGATAAATAAATAAATTAAAAATGATAATTGAAACGTGAATTAAAAATGATAAATAAATAAAAAATTAATAATGAAAAACGATAAATAAATAACAAATAAAAAATGAATTAAGAATGATAAATAAATAAAAAATTAGAAATGATGAATAAATAATGAATTAAAAATAAAAAATGATTTATAAATGAGTAATTAATTAAAATTAGTAAATAGTCCGTTAATATTTAAAAATTATTAATAAATAATAAATTAAAAATATAAATAGATAGATCTAGGGTCATTTCATGTATATTATTTTTTATTATTTACTATCAATCCGAAAAGTATTTACCAATTAATATTACCAATTTATAAAATTTTGTCGATTTTTATATAGAATTTATTATTGAAATCTAGAATAAAAGTCAATTTTTATGAAATGACTTTTAAATAATATACGCTGTATTCGAATAAAAAATAAAGGTTATCTCAAGAAACTAATAATGAGCTCTAAATGACAAATAGTGAATTTGATAACACAATAGTACATATTTGATAACAGAAACTATATATAATATAAATTTATTAAATTACAAAAATTTATAATTTACCAAATGTGTAAAAAATAAATTTAAACTACATGAAATGAATTTCGATATTTAACACAAGTAATTTCTATTCAACAAGTAAACAAATTTATCCAGATATTTGAATTCCTAAAACTATGATGATATATAAGGTATACAAACATTAAATTAACATCAATTAAATAAAGTTTTAATACAAAAATTACTTAAAATAAACTGCGAAAATTCACATTTTTAAAATGTTGATGATTTGTGACATAAAATATTTTTACTATTTTTATTACTTTTGTAATATTAAAAAATATATTTTCTGATTTTTATCCTAGCCATGTTTTGCAATTTTTATTATTTTCTCAAAATTCCATTAGTCTAATTATTTGAAAATTACAAAACTGCAACACATTATCCTCCTAATTTCGAATACTTGTATATGTTTATATACTTGTATTGCTATCAATTTTATAAAATCATGACTTTAATTGTTCAAAAAGTTTAAATCTATAATTTTAGTTTGTGTTACATTATTTTAAAATTTAATTCGCCACTCTCAATTATACAATTCCTTTTTTCAATTTAAATTTTGTAACCTTTTTGAAATTTTTGTTGTTACCAGAAATTAAAAAAAAAACAAGTTTTTCGCGGACTTTTAAATTATTCATATTTTGTAATGCAATTATAATTAAAATTTCAATTATACAATTCGTTTTTAAATTTATTTTTTATGCATGATAAGGTTAGTGGCATTAACTTCATTTGAATTACTTAAATATCACAACGTTATTGGACACTTTAATATGGTTAGTCGTATGTATCAAATTAGATGATTCTAGCAGTAGTCAGATATTAAGAAGTTTACTTTAAAATTAAAATAATTAATATATAATTATCAACAGGTACACTGGGGTCCATGACAACTACATGACGGGTCCATGTAGTTGTCCGTCCGACATGTAAATGTTGGTGGATGTATTGAATAATAATTTAACGATTGTTGTCTATACACTGAGTGCATCTTGTATTCAATTTTGTCAATGCATGGATATCTGCAAATACATTGTAGCCGTATGTGCTGACGGGTTCATGTAGATGTTCATTCGACATGTAAATTTGTGTGAATGCACATGATTAACGATTGTTGTCTATGAAAAGCGTTAAAATTTGAATAATAATTTTAACGAATTGCTCTTATGTATAAGACTTTGTGTTTCGTTAGATTACTTTAATATGCTTTTGTAAACTTTCCTTTTACAATACAGCTTTTTCAAACGTTTACGGAAGGTAAAAAGGCATGTCTTGATTGCTCCGTAGTCGTACAATAATGAAATTTTTTGAAAGTTAAATACATCATAATCATCAGTGTTTTGAAAAATGATTTTAATAATCTGATGCTAGCGTCTGGAAATTATAATGGTATTTGTTTAAAAAGGCATTTTAGAGAACGTTTATATTATCTGTGAACGTGTTCATAGGTGCCTGATATTACACATTGATATATCGATCATTCCTCGTTTATCAAACATTTGCTTTAAAAATGTTCACCTGTATTTTATATTAGACATTATAAAGAGCACTTTGTAATAGACAATAAAAATTTATCTTTTATTACAAATATAATTCATCTATTTGTTTAAGTTTCTTTAAAGTCAATCGAATAATGATATTTAAAAACGAATTTAAAGTTTTATTTTAATTTATTATAAATAAACGATTATATTACAATTCATCTTCATGTCTATCTAACGCTTTGATAAATTGATTATGCGCGATAATTCTGGTATTTTATATTTTTAAATTATTCGTTTTTATTGAAACAATTAAATTTTAAATACATCGCCGCCGTCAACACATTTCAATGAATAATAAAAAAATTATTAGCGATGACTTTATTACATGATCTGTCATAAAATGCATTTTATTATTGATTAATGTAGCGCGTAGAGTTTAATTTTTTAAAGTCAAATTTTTAATAACTAACTTTTACTATCATCTCATAACATTTGGCACATCATCCAAAATAGTCATCACGAATTACACTTTAATGTTGAGCTGAATATCTGATTGGAACAATGCCGCATCATCAGATGTAAAAATTATTAGTCGTACGAGATATCTAACTGCTATCATAAGATACCAATTTGGTGATTATAGCAGTAAGCTATTGAAAAGTGGACTTTGTGCTAATTAATTAAACTTCATTCGCTCCATTAATCTATAACTAATAAACCAATGAGTTAACAATCGATATATAAATTAACTATTTTTATATAAAATTAATAAGGTAACAATAATAAAATAATAATCCGCACGTGTACAGATAAGCGAAATTTAATAGACGTCAATTCCAACGATATGATTTTGAAATTCGTAAAAGTTATTGTCTATGTGAATTGTGAGCACTATTTAATTACTTTCAATTTAATTTAAATTATTTTTTAATGTCAAATTTTCAATAACAGTGTTGATATCAGTTAGATAATCATTGCTGTTAGCTATTAAAAAATTAACTTTAAAATTTATAATTAAATGTTTATATCATATATTGAGCTGTTCATAAATACATGATAAATGCCATTGTTCATTACCACTTGATTGGTTTAACGAGCATTACTAGAAGATTATCAAACACCGGATTTATACCTGTATGTGCATCTCTGTATTTGACATATTATCATTTTGCATATTTTTATATTACAATCAGTTACTTAAAATAATTATAATAAATTATTAATATTTTTTATTAATTATTTAGATTGATAAATATATAATTGTAATATATATTATAATATCTTATAAATTATAATTTTTAAATTATAAGGCATTTTAGAGAACGTTTATCTAATTTATAAACGTGTTCATAGGTGCCTGACATTACATGATAAACGATCTTTACTCGTTTACCATACATTATTTTTAGTTACGTGCAAGTCATTGATCGTTTTCGTTCATTAAACTTTTGCTTTCTTAATAAAACTAATAAGGTTCGTTAAACATGGAAATTGAAGATTTCAAATTTTATTGTTTAGTAATGATTAATGCATTTAATTATTTAATTGATTTTGAAGAAAACCAATATCATTACATATTATGGCAATTTTTAAAATTTTATTATTTGACGTATTATATTTAATATTATTTGCTATGCATTAAAGCTCATGCAAAAATATGTCATATAAAATATTTATAATATTTTATAAAATATAAAATTATATTTTATATTATTTGGTATTCTCGTGAATTTAATAAATATGTCCTCTACGATATAAATTAAAAGTAGTTTTAATTTATGTTAATTTAATGTTAATATCTAGGTACCTTTCTTTATCACAAGTGTTAGTTTTATTAAAAAGACGGCTATTTGGACAAATCTGTTCACTTGTTGAATAAATATTATTTTGTTGATTTATATATTTTGCTATTTTCTGTTTGATTGTATATTTGTAGTAACTTAGTTTAAAATATCTATTTAAATATTTGTTAATTAAATTATTTAATCAAAACTATTTCATGTGTTTTCTTCTGAAGACAAAGAGGCTCAGAAGACAATCGAGCAAATTGATGAAGTTCAAACGCAATTGGATCGTCTCAACGAAATGGCAAGCGAAGAAATTCTCAAAGTTGAAATCAAGTATAACAAGCAGCGACAACCGCATTACAAGAAACGGGCAGAACTTATCTCAAAGATATCACACTTTTGGGTGACTGTTTTTATCAATCATCCTCAGTTATCGGCTCTTATTGAACCCGAAGACGAAGCGGCTCTTCAGTACCTGCGCACAATTGATATTGATGATTCTGAGGATATTCGTAGCGGATATGCAATCAAATTTGTAAGTTATGTAAAGGTTAAATTTCTTTGAGTATTTACAACATAAAAATATCGTAACTGATTTTGTGAAGAAATAATATTCTCTAATAAGCATAATCTTGTCAGGTTCAAGCAAATGTCAAGTTTAAGTTCTCTAAAAATGCCATGTAATTTTTGCATTTATATTATGTATTTATAATTAAATAATATCAAATAATATTATTTAATAATTTATCTAATAATAATGTATTTAATAATATATTATATATAAATAATAATTGTTTACCTATTGGATAATATATATATTATTCAATATATATAATTTAATAATTAATTATTTTAATAATATATTTTTTCGAATGATCACAAGCTACAAAACAGAACAGCACTTAAAATGTAAGTATTGGATCAGCCGGTGGTGAAATTTGACTAATTACAGATTAGTGTCTTCAATTTCATTAAGAATGAGTGCTGCAGAGAATATATAGCTTAAATTATATGATTAGCGTAAGGATCCAAATGATCATTTAAAAACAGTTTATTAAATTAAATATGCATTTCTTATATTGTTAGATATTTAATTTGAAATATCAAATAATTTCGATCAAATTTGTAAAATGAAAAAATTCTGAAAAGGGCAAACGAGGAGTCGTCAGCTGAATGAAAACAAAACAGGACGTGAAATGTACGTATTGGATTAGTCACCAATGAGATCCATCACTATTAAAATGTAGTGTTTAGTTTAATACTATTGTTCAATATTATATATAATGGTAGATCACACAGTGGTTTTGCAGGAAAAACCAGCTACGCTGTCATTTTACTTCATTTAATTCTCGCTTTTTAATGAAATCACACCCATACATTGTGTCAAGCAAACACGATTTGAAATTTTTATTAATTTCAATGTAAGTTGATAAATTATTATATAAATTATTATAAAATGAATCACGTGGGACAAAAATCATAAACTTATTGGATAATCTAAAAACATCATTGTGTTCTCCAATAATAACATTTACGAATTTGGTATTTAACCTAAAATTATATTTTTCTAATTTAATGTTTTAAGAAGATCATTGAAAATTAGTATAAAATTGTTGGCTTTAAAGTACAAAGCTCAAATCATGAACATAAAATGCCAAGTCCTTCTATTTTAAAATACTGTAATGTTTCCGATTAAGTAACAATCAAATAATATTAGGTTCGTTAACTACTTTGACGTAGTTGATGCCGTGAGTTATTTGTCACGCATGAAAACTTAGAACAATATCTTCACGGTAGCAAAATCTCCTCCCTTATCCAATTACAGTTTTTTTTTATAAATTCCGATGTTTTTACATAAATGAATAAATAAAAAGCTGAAATAAATAACTTTCATTTATCCTTTGTATTATTGATGGTTTTGTCAATATAATATACATCTAATATTTACAATGTTTTGGTTATAATTAAAAAACTGTTCAAATATCAATTATTTGAATGACAAAAACAATTTTTGATTTAGCGTCCTTGCTATTTTTATGTGGATTAGTGATTTCGTTTACTAAATTGTATCTCAATTCCGGAATTATATCTCAATTCCTTATACTAACTTGTATAATACTATTTCTGTTAATTACATTTTAGCATTTCGACAAGAACCCGTATTTTGAAAATGATTTACTTATCAAGGAGTTTAACATCAGCGATACGTGCGAAGCTTCAAGCAAATCAACGACTATTAAATGGAAGCCCGGAAAGGTATTTGTCAATTAATAATAATATTTTCTTAAATTATATTATAAAATATAGAAAGAGTAAAAGACAAACAGATTTGTCTGTTTTATAGTGAACTTCATCTATATATTTTAATGCAATGTTGTCAATTGCATTAAAATAGTAGTTGATTATCATAGAAATTAAATTAGAAGCAAATTCAATCACGTACAAAAGTTGACGAATTTCCAAGTTTCTAAGTGCCTCGAGCGCCTGATCTGTCAAATCATTATTTGAAAAATCTCTAAGTAATTAAAATAATAGGATCGACAAATTGACTAAAATCCATGAAATTAATGTTGTTACTAATCCATTTTAACGATTTAAAAAGTTTATGTTCTAAAAATGTATTAATTCTAATTTTAATTTTGTGCTTGAATAGAACTTTACCCAAAAGGATGCAAGAGATTCACGTAAACGTCATCGCGATGAATGCTTTGGATTTTTCGCCTGGTTTACTGATAGTGTCGATGCTGGCGCTGATGAGATTGGCGAATTAATAAAAGACGACATTTACATAAATCCATTGCAATACTTTTTGGTTACAGATGCTGACGGCCTTAATAACGCCGATGCTCTCGGTCTAGTGAATGCGTCTTCCGGTGACATTATTGGAAATGAGAACGATGCCGATGGTGATTTAGGTGAAGAAGATGACGATGAGGATGACGACCATGAAGACGATGAAGACGATGATGAGGCTGAAGATTATCCAGATGACGACAATGAAGCAGATAACGCAGAGGTAGAAAAAATGTGCTAAGCAGAATATTACAGTAATATTCAAACAATATGTATCGATTTTTATAATTTTTATTATAATAATTTAATTATTTAATTTTTAATCTAATAGTTAAAGTTAGTTATTTACAAAACTTAGTAAAATATCAAATTTACAAATAACTTGAAATATATTAAAAGTTACCGATATACGAATTGTTATATAAAAATCATCAGTAGAAATAAGAATTAATAATTTATTTTTAATTAAATTAATAAAAAATCAATTAATTCAATTAATTTAATAATCGTTTTTAATTAATTAATTAATAATTAATTAATTAATTAATTCAGATAATTAATTACATGTGATTGATTCCTATTTAATAAAAATAAGAGTTAAAAATTATAAAAAATTGTAAACTCTTACTTGTAAGATTTTACAAAAAAAATAAGGTTCATAGAGTGGAACAAATTGTTTTTCGTTTTAATGATGTGAGCAGCATTCGCGAAATATAAAAGTGACTTTGTTGATTTTGCTCAAATCCCTTATTTAAAAATAGATAAAATAAGTTTTAGCTGGACATCAGGAAGACAACTGGTGGTTGTCTTCCCATCGGTACAACATTTGTATATATTCTTTAAATCATTTTGAAATGTTTAATTTTCGCTACAGCCGGTATTCATAATATGATTAGATAGATATTGATTTTAATTTAAATTAAAATTGATAAAATATATTTTAATGAAACAACGTATCTGATAGCAACTAGCAAAATAAATTAATATTTATGGATTCTGCTTCAAAATTCCGATTAAAAATGAACAGTTAAACATTAGTTACATAGTTTCTCTTAACATTAACAATTCTATATTTTAAATATCTGTTTTTTAATTGTTTCTTGTATACATGATTTTTAAAATTACGATTCCAATGTGAATATTTTCACATGTAGCGAAATCTCACTCATCGATCTCTTTCCAATTCGATTGATGCTAATTTCATCGCAACGATGGAATTTGCAAAATGTATTGAATGTAAATGAAGTACTATCTTTGCTAGCTATATTTTATAAATTAGTCATTTACATTAAAAATGTTTTTCTTTCAGGATTCAAATCCTCCGGTGGAAGATAACTAAAAAATCACATAACACGACGAAGATGTTTTAATAAGCTAAACTTTTCTATCATTTATGTTGCTGTTTACTCAGATTGACATTAATATTTCGTTCATCCATCTTGTGGTATATGTGACATCCTGAAAAAAGAGAAAGAGTTCTACAACTGAAACTACTACCATTTTCAAAAGAGATATTGTCTTACTCTTGTTTCTTTAATTATCTTGTACAGTTGATGTTCGTGTTTACAGACTGGAAAAGTAACTGAAAATCTTTTGTTATTTATAAAAATCTTTTTAAATTAGAATTTCTATATAATGCTTTCGACGAAACTTATAGTTAAAAATGCAGAAAATTTAGAAAAATTCAATTTAAAATTCGAAAATTCTACATTATAAATATTAGTTAACTAGTTTTACGTATTTTATTCTATAATTGTAATAAGGCCATTTAGATTTTATGTAATAAAGTCTATTTTTATAAATTTATTTTAAGTTTTATATATTTATTCACAAAATGTACGATTGGAAAATATTAAAATTACAGATTGTCAATTAATATAAAGAATATTACATAATTAATATTACATTCAAATTAATATTACATTTTTTATTAAATAAAAAATACGTAAAATGTAACACTTTAGATAATTATTTTTTAAATGTTATTCAAATGTTATTTTAAAGTATATAAATGTCAAAAACTTGATCAAACAGGTAAAATGTTATTTTAAATGTCATCAATGTTACTTTAAATGCTATTTCATCAAATGTTACTTTGAAGTTTATTCAAATTAATATTATAATTTTCATAATACTATTAATATTGTCGAAAATTAAATGTCGAGAACATTATACAAAAAAGTGACGTTCAAATGCTATTTTATGTCAAAAACATTATGCAAAAAAGTACTGTCAATTTAAACAAAAATTGTTCGGAAAGGATAAATCAAAATAAAAAATAATTTTATTAAAATAATTATAATTAAATGATATTTATTTAATATTTATTTCAAGCATTTAATTGGTAAATTTACAAAGTTCCAAAAAGCACATTTTACATTTCACTTCAAGCCAATTCGTAAAATATGTTAAAGCGAATACGTAAAATATGATAAGTCTAAAGGTAGACTTTCAACAGGACAAAAACACTACAGAATGATCACAACACGAAGGTGATCTACGTAAATGATATCCTGAATGATGTACCAGCAATTGAACACAAGCGACTGCATCCTGAGGGACAAGATTTAAATGAGAACTTAATAATACGGGAATTTCTCAAAGATGCAGTTCCTCACCATTCGATCTTGCTTGCTTCATTACGAGCAAAACATATTATCGATGCTTCAATGAAAACCAATGGTGCTGCAGGCCTTCAGGCGTTGATGTCCTCCAATGGAGAAACACTAACTAATTTCGGAAAAATATCCATTCAATTGGCCAACAACATGGCTGCTTTTGCAAGACACTTAGCAACTTCCGAGTATGAGAATGGTGACTTTGACGCGTTCACTACAAGTAGATTGATTGCCATAGATAAATGCCTAGGTATTCGACCGATTGCAATTGGGGATGTACCCCGTCGTATTATCGCCAAAGCAATTATTCGTTTTATAAAATATGATATCTTGCAAGTTGCAGGAACTGATCAAATGTGCGCGGGACAGAAGTGGAGCAGAAGCGATAATCCATGAGATTAGAAAACTACAGTAACTCAAGAAATGTGCATATTTTTACTCGATGCAACAAACGCATTTAATAGAATCAATCGCAAACTTGCACAACGGAACATTAGAAATATTTGTCCATCATTACCTCACGTGCTGACGAACACCTATATGCAAGAAGTCATGCTCATATGTGATATAGTATCTTATATAGAGTATCTAGTGAAGGTTTCCAACAAGGAGATCCGTTTGCTATGTTAGCTTTTGCTGCCGCATATCTTCCTCTAATACGTGACCTTAAAAATATGTCATCTCACAATAAATAAACGGTATGCAGATTACGGATACATAGTGGGCAAGGCTGATGAATTGAAACGCGTTTAGCCATATTGTAGAAGCAGGACCGTCTTACGGATTCTTTATTAATCCATCAAAGTGCAAATTACTTGTGCATCTTCAAAATTATGACATAGCCAAAATCGCATTTCAAACAGATCCAGTACAAATCTTATTGGATGGTGTCAAAGTTCTCGAAAGCCCGATCAGAGAAGAACAATATTGCTGCAAGGTTATTGACGAGAATTTCATCAATTGGTGTAAGATGATACGGAAGCTTCAAGACAGCTTTATTGGATCCAAAAGTGGCTTACTATGCTTATACAAAAGCTATGAAAAGCAAGTGCACTTATTGCCTCAAGACGTACAAAGTCACGACTTAAATTTTAGTTAAGGTAGATGTTAAGGTTAAGTCATTCACGGAGTGTCTTTGGAAGTATTATACCAAGCCAGATATTGGATGCTGTATCGCTGCCACTAAAGCACGGAGAAATGGATATTCGTATACCCTCACATATAGCTGACAGTGAATACATGAAATCAAAACTTGCAGTCTCTTATTTAAATACATCGGGCACGCTATTTGACATAGAGATAGAACAAGAAAATATTATTAGAATTTTGAGGCAAGAAAAAGATTTGGAAAATGTTTTAAAAAAAGATGATCTGATGGAAAGGTCAGACGACCACATTCGAAGAGCTTTGGATCATGCGAGCATGAAAGGTTCGTCTAACTGGTTGAGTATTAGCCTGATTGATGACAGGCAAATACGCCTAAGCAAAACTCAGTTTCAAAATGCCCTTGCAGCTCGCTATACACTGAAAAGAAATGACGATCGAAATAAATGTTCATGCCGAGGTATAATATATGCACGTCACGATGCGATCCGCGACACGTTAATAAGGCTGTTGAAGACTACGTGTTCTGATGTGAGGAAATAACCCTCACTGATGCCTAAAGCAGATGATGTGACATTTCGAAATACCGCGACCACTAAAGCAAATAATGCACGACTTGATATTTCATGTCTTGGCCTCACTGATGTACTGATGGAGCGATCTTATATAGATATTACGGTTTTTAAGACATTTGCCCCATCAAATAATGCAGAAGCTCTAAGCACATTCAAGTATCATGAGTCACGTAAACGATCAAAGTATGCCGAACGAGTCAGCTATATAGAAAACGGAAATTTCTGACATTGTAATGTCAACCTCTGAATGTATCGGCAGTGTTGCACTAAAAATAATAACACATGTTGCGCACATCAAAACAAAACACGAAGAAGCTTTATCCAACAACTATCAATTGGTTACGATGCATTTTAGACTAATGGAATTTTGAGAAAATAATAAAAATTGCAAAACATGGCTAGGATAAAAATCAGAAAATATATTTTTTAATATTACAAAAGTAATAAAAATAGTAAAAATATTTTATGTCACAAATCATCAACATTTTAAAAATGTGAATTTTCGCAGTTTATTTTAAGTAATTTTTGTATTAAAACTTTATTTAATTGATGTTAATTTAATGTTTGTATACCTTATATATCATCATAGTTTTAGGAATTCAAATATCTGGATAAATTTGTTTACTTGTTGAATAGAAATTACTTGTGTTAAATATCGAAATTCATTTCATGTAGTTTAAATTTATTTTTTACACATTTGGTAAATTATAAATTTTTGTAATTTAATAAATTTATATTATATATAGTTTCTGTTATCAAATATGTACTATTGTGTTATCAAATTCACTATTTGTCATTTAGAGCTCATTATTAGTTTCTTGAGATAACCTTTATTTTTTATTCGAATACAGCGTATATTATTTAAAAGTCATTTCATAAAAATTGACTTTTATTCTAGATTTCTTTTTATTCTAGATTTTTTATTATTATTATTGTTATATAAATGTAAATTATATAATATCTTGTATAATAATTTATTATAATTATTTATCTTAAGTGAATAATTATAAGGTATCTAATACGTAGACGTAATTAGTAAAGATTGATCAAAAGAAAGAATCGCAAAAGTATAAAATTTCAATAGTTTATTTGAAAAGCTATAAAGCAATAAATAAAAAAATTAATAAAAAATAAATTAATAAAAAATAAATAAAAAAATTAAGGCTGGATCAATAAATCAAATTTAATAATTAGATAATAAATAATATAATATTATTAATATTATAATATAATATTATTATAATATAAATAATATAATATTACATAATCTTGTTATAAGATTATGTAATTTATATCAAGTTAAAATAAAATGAAATTTAAAATTTAAGTCAATTTTTATGAATTGACTAATAAATAGCAGACGTTTTATAGTTCGTTATGATTAGACATTATCAGCAACGTTCAATTTATCGTGGAGGTCAATCGTATTAGCTGGCGAAATTTAAATATCTTAACTTTTTTTAATAATATAAAACATAACATATTAAACATTAATATTATAACTAACATATTTAAAAATATGTTAATTATGATTGTGATATTTTTAACTCATTTGAACACTATATCACACGAGAACATCGTGTTTATATTCGCTTCTCACTAAATACGATATCAATATCTTTATAAGACATTAATTTTTTTTAGAATTTACTAATGCTATTTTTAAAATATTGATCATAGATTAAGAATAATTATTAAACAAAAACATTAATCGTCGTTTTTCGTATAAATGAGGGTATGAAAGTATATATTAAGAATTTCTTGATTGATGATGATTTATTTCGGCTTTAGCATATGCAATTCCAATCACCTGTCGTGTAATTGTTTTAGTTTCTATACATTTCTTTGCAAGACTAATCTCAGTTGCGCAATTTTGACAGCATTGAACTCTGAGCTTAAATCCTTTCATTCTATAAGCTGTTTTTCTAATATAGCATACGTTGTCCTTTACGTCGTAAAAGAATCTATGAAATCTATTTTCTTTTGTAAAATTATCGTTCTCGTATTCACACGCTTAATAAATTAAATAAGCTAAGTCTACGAATTTTATATTGCAAATTAAAAATAATGCAAAATAAATAAAATTATTATTAATAATATATTATATACGATATATTAAATACGTATAACATACGTATTTTATACGATATAAATAAAGATAAATAATAATTATATAAAATTTTATACAATTTATATTTATGTCGAGTCAAAATTTAAAATTGAAATTTTAAATAAAAGTCAATTTTTATGAATTGACTTATAGATTACAAACTATGTATCAGAATAAGGATTATAGGTTATCAGGAGGAACAAATAATAATAACAAACAATAATAAAAACGTTTTATTATTTGCTATGTGAAGCTAAAAGTCATTTTTACTTAAGCCAAAAGTCATTCTCAATTAATATAGAAAGTAAAGAATATAATTTGTTGAAGTAACAATTTATGACTATCTTTATATATGGCTAGGTAGCATATTAGTTGAAAAATATAAATGTTATAGTTTAAATATTATTGTTTTAATATAATTATCTAACGATTCATTAATATGAAACTTTCTATGCTATATAAAGTAAATTCATTGTTGTAGGACCTGGCTAAGAAGTCTGAATTTTGTGGTCGCCAAATAGTATGTTGCATTCACCGAAAATATTGCAAATAGAAAATAATTGTGAAATTTTTTAGTACATCATTCACATGATTAATTCGTTGATTGCCGTCTGCTAGTCCTCCTCTGCATCCAGTAGTGGGAGGAATACGGCACTGATGAGTCATTGTGATGACGAAACGGCAGTCGTCATTCTTTCGCGTCTGGCTTATATGTATTACAATAAATTTAAATAAAAAATTAATTTTTATAATTTTTATAAATTATTAATTCGAATAATGAAAAAATTTAATAACATAAAATTAATTATAATAAAATGTAATAATTACATTAGATTTATTACAACAAAATCTTCAACATTTTATTGGAATGAATATCATTTAATTGTAATCCTGATGATAGCAGGAGCTATCGAAATATTGAATTTTTTCAAATAAAGGAAAATTATATTTTTGTTCCAGTAAAACTATATAATCGAAATAAAAGTGGATTATGGGTAAAGTATTTACCCATAATAGTTTTATTTCTAAATTTATTTCATAAAATTATTTTTATTTCAATAAATGAAATGCTAGGAATATCTAGATAAAAGATATAAGGATATATTTTATTGTAATCCTGATGATAGCAGTAGCTATCGAAATATTGATTTTTTTTTCAAATAGAGGAAAAATATTTTGTCTGTTCCAATAAAACTATAATCGAAATGGAAAAATATTATGGGCTTAGTATTTATTAACTTATAGTTACAAAGGAGTAATTAATTAAATTTTTTAATTTTTAATGTTAAATATATTTAAATGGTAACGAATAAAAATTATAGAAATTTTGCAATTTTACAAATTTCCTTTTAAAGCTTTCGACTGTTTTGTGTCCTTTTCAACTATACACTAGAATGACAAAATCTATGTATAAAATACACGGAAGAAAGCAACGCAACTATATAAGCAACTGTTTTTTTATGCTACAGCACCTTAAAGTGCTAACCTAATTGTGTAATTGTAAGTCTCATTGAGACTTATTGCCTGTCATAACCGTTTTCTATGCTGTAACATTCAAGGATTATTTGATCAATCGTCTAGATGTGATGCTATTTCCCACCGACAGTTTTTGCCTTCTCGGAATTGATATATTTATAGATTACATGTTGAAATGAATTTGAGCACAAGGCCTACAGATCAATATAGACTTGAAACCATTGAATTAACAACTCGTAAATAGGCTATTAACTTCACTATGCATAATCAAAAATATGATCTATAAAATATGTCGTTTATATTTTAAAAAATTTTAAAATTATTTTATAGTTTTTTTATATAATTATATTATTTTTATTTTCGAATTCGTAGAGAAAGTTGGCTTTGTTGGCTTTTAGTACAATCGTATAATAAATAATCCGTATATTTAATTAAGGATTTTATTAAGCTATTTTTCATCTTACTGTGGGTAATAATCGTTGTTGACGGTGGAACAGTTGTAGTCGTTGTCGGTGGCAAAGTTGTCGATGTTATTAGTGTAGTCGTTGTAGGTGGCAAAGTTGTCGATGTTATTAGTGTAGTGGTTGTCGTTGATGATTCTGTTGTTATACTTGTTAGTGGTTGGCTTATCATATAACGTTCTAGATTAAGTTAATATTTACGTTGTAATATCAGTGTCGGATATAAAGCGAACAGATCAGTTTAGAACAATTTGAGAATTGAATTTGATATGAACATAAATAGATTTAGCATTTTTAGAAAACCAGATCGATTTAAAAAAGCTTAATATATCTTGCAGGATAAGGCCAATTATTTTTAAATAATAATTTATTACTAGCGCTATCTAAACAATAAAATTCTAATATTTACATGGCCTTTTGTGAATATTTCCATGCAATATAAATATTTTTTATTTGGCTTGATAATTAACAAATGTTACTTAAATTATAAGTATATATATAATTAAATAGTAAAATGGGTCACACTATGATACGGGAGCCTATAAGCTTAAATTTCATAACCGCGAATGGTGACAAAACCGGAGTTCGATTACATGCAGAACAGACTTTTTTTATCACTCCTAAACGAGCTGATGACAGCACTCATCAGTTGGGGCAAATAATATCAGTCGTTTGGACTGCTTATGATATAGAACGGACACGCAGAGCAGACATTTTATCACTCCTAGACGAACTAATGGTAGCTGTCAGCATTCATCAGTAGGATGAACTACTATCAGTCGTTTGGGCTGCTTATGATACAAAACGAAGATGTAGAACATATTTCTTTATCACTCCTACATGAACTAATGAGAGCCAAAGATACACATTAGTAGAGTGAACTACTTTCAGTCGTTTCGGCTGCTTATGATATATTTAAAAATATATCTTTGAGAAGTTGTTACTTGGTAGCTTGGCCATAGTCGTTTAAACTAACCACGTACTACCCGGATAATCTTAACTTTTTCGGCAAGAGATTTAATTTCTATCGCTGTTTGTTTTCAAACATGATCCTTTGATGATACATTTTAATAATTTAAAATAGCAACGACAGCAATTTGCTCACGTGGTAGCATTGGCATAGCCACATTATACCACGATTATATACATATACAAAATATTAAAATCAAATATGTAAAAAGGTATTTATTGCGATAGCACTATAAAGAATTCAAATCAAGATAAAAAAGAAGAATTATTGATAATAATAAGTATCAATAAGTATAAACAATCTAAAGGTCTGACCTTTAGATCAAATTTGCAATAGAATACTCATATCGATATTGTCGTAAGGAAACCAGCTTCTCAATTATTTTTCCTATGCGATTAAATCAGTTGGGTTAAATTTAAATTAAGTTAGAAATACTATATATGAAATGAACATATATGATTACATTTATGATCATATATCATAATATACTTTTATAACCAATCAGAAACAACATGTTTAGTATAACGTAAATGTATAATCTAAAGGCATCCAATTAAAGTGCCTTTGAATATAAATTATATTATATTTAATTTAATATTAAATTAAATATAATATAATATTAAATTTAATATTTAATTTAAATTATATTGATATCGTATCTAAATCACCAAATGTAACAATTACAGTTTATATTTAAATTACAGTTTATTTGCAACTAGAATATTTGAAAATACTTACCAACATTCATAAACGGCTGAACACATGTTTCATCGCAATCCACTTCATTAGCGAAGTTATTTTTATTGCCTCCACATCCAATATATTCAAAGGGTTGACAAATTTCGGCGGTGATATTATATGCCCAACGTACATGATAAGTAGAAGGTGGAACATCTGTATTATTACATGCTCCTGCAGAAATTGGGTGTCGGCATTCGTACGGAAGCCAATTATTAGCAACGGCTAAAATCAAGTATAAATAAAAACGAAAAATATAAAGCACACTCTATGGCTTTGAATTGAATGAACATCACTAAATAAATATTTTAAAAAGAAATCAAAGACTTTTTATTATTTTCAGAAATCAAATGACTCTTATATAGTAATGAGTGGACGGGAATTATTTTCTGTGAAATTTTAAATGCGAAACATTTAAAATATATCGTTTTTAGAATATATTAGTGTACATAGCCTATGTTGGCATTCATACTGAAGGCAATCCAATTATTACGGCGAAATCAAATGACTTATATAGCAATGCGCGGACAGGAATTATTTTTATATAAAATAAATGTAAAATGTTTGCGTATTAAAGAAAATTATTGTAGCTTATATTGGTATGTGATAAGGCGATGGTATAATCAGGAAATTTACTTTTTATAATAAACCAAAATCTACTTAAGTTATCATCGTTGTTATTTATTCAACCATACGTTTGGTATTATGTAAAACGCTAAATATAACTATGGTTTTGAATTTAGTGAATAAATCTTTTAAAACAGAATGAAAAGCTTATCATTATTTTGGATAAAATAAAATGTAAAATGTTTGCCTAAAACGATTTGTATATTGCTTACTGCGAAACGTTTAAGCTATATATAGACCTTAAAAAGTTTGGTATCTAATGAACATACAATTGCTGAAGATGATGCCAGCTAGGCATCGAAATATTCAATTCAATAAATTTTGCGTTGGTTTTTGCCATCTTTCTTCTAATTTAAAAGCTATATATCGTTTTTAGAATGTATTAGTGTACATAGACTATGTGACATTCATACTGAAGCCAATTATCAGCAATGACTAAAGTAAAGTATTAATGAAAACGACAAATATGAATTTCTCTCTGTGGTTTTGAATTTAGTTATGTAACTTTGAATTTAGTTATGTTGCTTTGAATTTAGTGCTGTGGCTTTGAATTTGATTCTATGGCTAATAATTTGAATATATCCTTTAAAACAGAATTAACAACTTATAATTATTTTGGATAAAATAAATGTAAAATGTTTGCCTATTAAAGAAAATTATTGTACCTTATATTAGTACGTGATAAGGCGAAAAACAGAAAATTTACTTTTTAAATTAAAATTTGAGAAAACAATATTAATATACTACACCCACAATTTAAAATATTTGAGCAAAGACCTCGATTATAAGTGGTATGTAAGCAAATACACTCTTTATACAAAGTGTGTCTATAAAAATTTTCAGTTAGCTGTGAAAATATTTTTAAAAGTTAAATGCAGATTATAGTGTGCTACTTTTAAAAAAATTGTGGGTTAATTCATTGATTTAAAATTGCTTCCTATTAAATTGACGTTTACCACAAGTATAATTCCAAACTTATTGTAATGTCGTGCTTATCTGTTAGCACGAGAGGCTAAATCGTTGCAGCAGACTAAATAGTCCATTTGGCTGATAGCATATATGTAAAATTTAAGGTAGGCAATTTGACGTGGCCGAATGGTGGAAGCGTGAGCATTACAAACTCTATGTACGAGGTTGGTTAAAAGCTCGAACATGCACTCGTTATTGACTCATCTGTAAACACACGTCAAAGCCTCAAGGTCGCGTTGTCGAAAAACGTAGGAGCACCCGATGATAAAGATCACTCTTCATTATTGTTATTAATCGTTATTGTTATTAATCTTTATTGTTAATCGTTATCCCAACTCCCATCATGTGCGTATACCTTTGCAAATTCGTTTAATTTGACTATAACACCGGTCCTCTCGATACATCTCAGCAATATGCAAATTACTGTTCCGGTATTACTGTTCCGGTATTACTGTTCCGGTATTACTGTTCCGGTATTACTGTTCCTGTATTACTGTTCCGGTATTACTGTTCCGGTATTTCAGAATAATTGGAAAAGGCCATTTAATGCAAACCGACCGCCTGTTTGGAGAATATCTACTCATGGTTACCATGACAAATTTTGTATGATCAGGTTGCCTTATCATTCGAGAAATTCTGACTGTTCTTGTCGTTTCTGTGGACTTCCATGTTGTGACCTTATACCATCTGTTTTCATATTCTATTCTTTCTACATGGAGTTTGCGCAAAGTAGATTCGATATCGTCATTTCGTAACGTTCCCACAACTTCTACACACTTTCCGTCCTCAAGATGGATGACGACTAGCTCGATAATTATAAACTGACATCTTTGTATATAAACTAACTGTATTTTCTACCTCCATCGCTTACAAACAAAAGTGAGGAAAATAACTTCTCAGATAAATCTTATTAATAACCGTAATTCTCGAATTACGAATAACTTAACTTATACGAATAAAACAAATTATTTTAATGTTCTTTAACAGTCCTAAATATCACCATAGCACTTACAAACTACGTGGAATACTCGCCGGCAATATAATATCATCTTTAAAGTGATCTTTACTAATTTTATATTATTAAAGTAATATAAAATAGTGATATAATAATATAATTCAGGCTTATATTGAGGTAGGACATTGCGTACTTTTCTTGACATATGCGTTTCAACGTCCATGCTCTTCAAGTGGAGCGTGGAAATAATATTAGAAAACGATCATTTTCAAATATTTATGTCAAAAAACTACGATTACGTGTAAAAATTTTTGCTTCGCAAACATAAAATGTTTTGATTAAAAAAGTTAAATATTGTGAAATGCTATAGTGATTTCGAAATATGCAACAATTGATAATACATTAAGATACTGTCCAGAAATTACGATAAAACTATATGCTGTTTATTTTTAATGCATTTTAATCAATTGAGAAACGTGCTGTTCTATGTTAAGAACAAAAATGCATAAAATTGCAGCTAATTGTTTGCGCTTTGCAGGCCTGTTTTGCAAGACGATATTATATTACAGGCGAGTATTCTACGTAGTTTTAAGTGCTATGTAGGTATTTAGGACTGTTAGACCAACATTCACTTCACACCGTCATTAAGGTAATTCGTCTTTACCAGTTTGTGATAATGCCTTACCACGTACGTCTATCACAAAAATAACAAGTTGTATTTCAAATAAATGTTATTTAATATTTGAGGGTCTAGGTAAAATAATTATTTTGCTAAAGCAATTTATTTAAAGTGTTACGAAAATTTTCATACTTAAAGTAATGGCGTTAGCGAAATATCAAATAAAAGTTTCCCGTTTTTCAAAAAGCGCCTAAGTAGGGCTATTGTAGACCATAGTTTAAATTTAGATAACAATAATACTGTTGTTTCAGCAAAAGAAACCCATTGTTTAAATAGAAAAATTTTTGAGGCTTCTTACATTCATAAAGACTCTAATATTATTAGGCCGGGTAATAAACCCGACGTAACGATAAATATTTTGTAATGATTTTAAAAACAATTCTTTAACCTTTTCTCTTTTGTAGAAAAGATTAAAGATTATAAGATTAATAAAAAGATTAATGATTAAAAGATTATAATCTTAAATAAAAGATTATTTCTCTTTTTTCTAGTAATTTTAATTATTATTTTTATATTTTTCCTAATTATTTATTTTAAATGGAAATATTATTGTTATTATTTTTGTTTTGTTTCTAAACTATTTTGAATCACCCTTTTCTATGGCGTCTTGTGTACCTTCAAAAATTGCCGAAATCGTGTCAAAAATTCAAACAATCGTGAAAGCAGCTGTTTATCGCTAATAACTGCAGCATCTGCTCAAAGAAAATTGTGGCGATCGTTTTGAACCTTTTTATAAAAGCATGGACATTTTTAAATTGCAATTTCCTGAAGATGCTAACAGAAGTTAGCGGAATATCAATAAAAAATTCCTCTTTTCTTCGATCCAGCTCCAATAATTCTTAATCAATAATGGATCATTATTGACTATTTAAAAACATTTATCTATATAATTTTAAACATTTCGAAATCCATAATTTTCGTCACGGCCGGGATTCATAATATGATTTGATAGACATTGATTTTCATTTAAATTAAATGAAAAACAATATTTTGTTTCTGTTGATGCTAGCAGCAGACATCCAGATATACAGATAAATTAGTGTTTTATTGATCCTGCTCTAAAATCCAGATTGAAAAAGAATGGATTTACTTCAGTTATTTTTATATATCAATGAATTATAATACAGTGAATTATTAGTAATTCATTATTAATGTATTTATACTCATTACTATATATCATTCATTTACTAAATATAGAGGATCACATTATAATCTCCGGTATTAAAATATTAAATGACTCTAACATAAATTATTATTATTTTTTCAATTTATTCTTTTTCTATAAAGATTCAATTGCAACGATTTCAAACCTTAATTATAGCATTAAAATATATTACCAAAATTTTACAATTAGTATAAGCTAATGTGAGTAGAAAACAAACTACGACTCCGTGTAAAATTATGAATATCTCAGTTACGATATGAAAAAAACGAATGTACATCACGTAAGCAAATCTTTCATTAATGTATTCAGCAACGTTTGCTCTAAAATTGACTTTGAATATTTTTAATTTTATTTTAAATTATTTTTCTATTTCTTAGTGTAGAAATTTCTTTTAGAAATTTCTTTTTTCTAGAAATGATTACAAAATGGTTATTACACAAACAACATTTATTAATCGAAATTTTGTTTAATATGTAACTTTCTTCTCGTTAAATAGAGGAGAATTAAATCAATAAATTTAAACCATCAAATGCATCATTAGTCCGTTTATTATTACAAAGAAACTGTAAACTAGTATCATAATATATTATAATTATTATCTTACTTATTTTGTAATTTTCTGAAGATGCTAACAGATGCTAACGAAATATCAAATAAAATGTTCCCATTTTTTTGATGCTTCAATGATTCTCTAATTCATTTAATTTCAAAATTTCAGTTTACGCTGATTTAACAATAAGCGTAAACTGAATTGCGTCAACGCAAGATGTGTCACTCATCTTCCAATAGAAATAACGTTTAAATGGTATTAAATTTATGTTAAATGATCTAAATTTAGTTTTAGATTTAGTTTTATTTTTAGTAAATAAAACTAAACTTTAGAAATTTGATTTTTATTTATTTATCTTTAATTGAAATTTTAATTTTTAATCAATTTTTTTTATTAATTTTTATATTATTTTTATTACTTTATATATTAATATAGTACTAATCCAAAAAGCGGAGAGTAATATATGACTTTAAAAAGTCAGATTTATCCAGATGAAAAATCTTGCTTTTTAATTATTTATTGAATCTTTATTTAAATCTTAAATCTTGATTAGATAATTATTAGTATAAATCTTGATTAGATAATTATTTCATCTGATTATAAAAAATGAGTTTAAAGGTTGCAGTTTGTGATTTTGCTGGCACGTTTTATTAATTATATAATCACGAAATTTTCATTATTATAAATATTTGGTCACGAATAATAAGATATGTAAAAATTCGTGATCATATAAATATTAATTTTTGTATAATTACGTAAATTATATCAAAATATAATTTCGATATAAAATTTACATTAAAAAATATATCATCAAATATATCATCATTTATTGTTGTTCATTATGAGTAATAAATAAAATATAGGTAAAAGCCGTTAATAATATAGTATACTCGATTACATTATTTCAAATTACGTTTCAAATGGACATTGTGTTGCTTGAAAGCTTTAAGTCGCGTTAACATTTACGCTTTTAAATATTTTGATAGACCAATATATTCACAATGTTTGGCTGTAGACCATATGGATATCTTCAATAAAATGTGTGCTATGCACATGCTTACGAATTAGATTATGGTTGAAAACCCAGTTATTATTTAATCTCTCAGAGTTTGTATCGATCCTCATTGTAAGTTTGTATTTATTTAATACTTAATTTTCAATGTTTAATTAAACCTGATTGTGAATATCAAAATCGGATTCGATTAAATCTTTAATTATTTGTTTGATAAAACACCATTAGTAAATATCTATAATTACTATGACCTTTTAAAGTTGAATGAAATTATTTCAATATCTACTTTTCAAGTTTAAGTTCTAACGGTTGAATTATTTATACGTTTGGTGTCTAAACATCAACTTTAAAAATATGTTTAGTGTCGCATATTTTAATGATATATATATTTAAGCGCAATTAATGACGTTATACATTAAATGATAATAGTAAAATTCTGAAAGGACACTGAAATTATTATGGCTTTAAATAATCCTATTATTTCAGCTTAAGCTATCATCGTCATGTTAATTATTAAACAATACGTTCGGTATGATATAAAATGCTAAATTCTGATTTGCATTTTAACCCATAATCTGGTTTGTATACTGCATATCCCACACATTCTTTTTAAGGGTTTTTATAAAGTCTACAGGCAAACAATTTGTATATTGGTTACGGCGAAACATTTAAAATATATCGTTTTTAGAATATATTAGTGTACATAGCCTATGTTGGCATTCATACTGAAGGCAATCCAATTATTACGGCGAAATCAAATGACTTATATAGCAATGCGCGGACAGGAATTATTTTTATATAAAATAAATGTAAAATGTTTGCGTATTAAAGAAAATTATTGTAGCTTATATTGGTATGTGATAAGGCGATGGTATAATCAGGAAATTTACTTTTTATAATAAACCAAAATCTACTTAAGTTATCATCGTTGTTATTTATTCAACCATACGTTTGGTATTATGTAAAACGCTAAATATAACTACGGTTTTGAATTTAGTGAATAAATCTTTTAAAACAGAATGAAAAGCTTATCATTATTTTGGATAAAATAAAATGTAAAATGTTTGCCTAAAACGATTTGTATATTGCTTACTGCGAAACGTTTAAGCTATATATAGACCTTAAAAAGTTTGGTATCTAATGAACATACAATTGCTGAAGATGATGCCAGCTAGGCATCGAAATATTCAATTCAATAAATTTTGCGTTGGTTTTTGCCATCTTTCTTCTAATTTAAAAGCTATATATCGTTTTTAGAATGTATTAGTGTACATAGACTATGTGACATTCATACTGAAGCCAATTATCAGCAATGACTAAAGTAAAGTATTAATGGAAACGACAAATATGAATTTCTCTCTGTGGTTTTGAATTTAGTTATGTAACTTTGAATTTAGTTATGTTGCTTTGAATTTAGTGCTGTGGCTTTGAATTTGATTCTATGGCTAATAATTTGAATATATCCTTTAAAACAGAATTAACAACTTATAATTATTTTGGATAAAATAAATGTAAAATGTTTGCCTATTAAAGAAAATTATTGTACCTTATATTAGTACGTGATAAGGCGAAAAACAGAAAATTTACTTTTTAAATTAAAATTTGAGAAAACAATATTAATATACTACACCCACAATTTAAAATATTTGAGCAAAGACCTCGATTATAAGTGGTATGTAAGCAAATACACTCTTTATACAAAGTGTGTCTATAAAAATTTTCAGTTGGCTGTGAAAATATTTTTAAAAGTAAAATGCAGATTATAGTCTGCTACTTTAAAAAAATTGTGGTTAATTCATTGATTTAAAATTGCTTCCTATTAAATTGACGTTTAACTCAAGTTGAATCCCGAATTAAAATTATTATTGATTCTATTAATATTCAAGGTATTTTATATAGTCTGCATACAAGCGATATCTATCAACATTTAAAATGTATTACACACAACATTTAAAATGTATCATTTACAGATAAGCTGTCTATTTTCAATGTAAAATTTGCTCTTATTCAAAGACCTTATGTCAATGTAAACCATAAAATATTTAAACTTCTTAAAACAATAGATTTTACCTGCATGGAGATAAAACAGTAAAATTAGTTCATATTTGGGCATGATTTTATCGAATAATATCTTCTCAAACATCTTGATGTGAATGAATATTAGATAATTTATTCATTACTAATTGTAGATTAATGGTCATTTTATTTGACATAAACTTATTAAAGGCGCCAATTTATCTTTTACATTAAGCACTGATAGTTTTATTTAAAAATAAAGTTTTAAATATTTTTAATGATTGAGATTTTTCAGATTATTTTGATTTAGAGAATTTTTTAAATTATTTATTAATTGTTTTCTATATAAAATTTATTTGTTTAATTGCAGACATATGCAACTAGATATTTATGAATTATATCAAAGATAACGGAAAGTATCAGCTTATATTAGTCATCTTGTTTTCGGCTTTTAATACGTGCCCGCCCATTATTTTGCATTTTTTGATAATTTTATAATTTTTATAATTTTAAAAATGTCAAAGATTATTAAGTAATCCAGTAAGAAATGCTTGAATGCATAATCGGTACAAATAAATAAAGTGTATTCCTTCTAGTTTCGTAATTCGATTTGGTAGGCATAAAATTGAGAATCATAATGTATTTTTCCCTAAAACTCGTCCCCTGTGAAATCTTTCAAACCTTTGAATGTTATCTTTTATTTATATAAATTTTATCTTTCTAGATAAATTTACAAGTAGCGATTTGAAGCAATTTAGTAACTACTAATGCCTTTAAATTATTGTTTGGGAATTGAAAAAATTTCTTTATCATGACCGCTTTAAGTATTCAACTGCAAATAAGATGCCAATAATTGTATACACTACTAGGTTATAATCTAATTTTTTTTTCACTCTTACAAGTAAGAGTGAAAAAATGTACCGCATTAAAAATTATAAACATATTCGCTGATGTATTATTTATTGGTCAGAAATAAATTGAATTAAAGTACAGATAAGAAATAAAAAAATTTGAAGACGAGACTTCAGTATTTAAATTTAACGTCTCGATCAAATACGAAACGCTTTTACAACCCGTATATAACATAATATGATGGAATACGATTTGATCTCAAGTAATTCATAATTATTCATTTGCAAATATTATATTGATTTTCTTTAATATATTCATTATATCATATCAACTATATCAATAATAGCCTAAGCTGGTAAGGCTAAGAAGGAAAAGTCGTTCAAATATTTTTCATATTATAATATTTTGTTATATATTTTATACATTATATTATTATATACATTATATCATAAAAACTATATTAACAATAGTCTACGCTGATAAGGCATAATAAGGATAAGTCATTGAAATATTGTTCATATTATAATATTTTAAATTATTACATATTTTACACATTATATTAATATATTTATTATATCATATCAACTATATTAACAATAGTCTACACTGATAAGGCATAATAAGAACAAGTCGTTGAAATATTTTTCATATTATAATATTTCATATTGTTACATATTTTATACATTATATTAATATATTCATTATATCATATCAACTATATCAATAATAACCTACACTGATAAGGCATAATAAGAAAATTTATTGAAATATTTTTCATAATATAATATTTTATATTGTAACATATTTTACACATTATAATATATTCATTATATCATATCAACTATATCAATAATAACCTACGCTGATAAGGCATAATAAGAAAATTCATTGAAATATTTTTCATAATATAATATTTTATATTGTAACATATTTTACACATTATAATATATTCATTATATCATATAAACTATACCAACAAGAGTCGACCCTGATAAGGCTTAATAAGGATTTTACACTGCCGAAAGAAATTCATTTTGATCTTTGTTACTATCTGTGACTAAACATCAAATGTTTTGCCATTTAATAATCTTCTGATTAATGTATTTTAAAATTTAATTAGGAATGATCCCTATAACAGAACATAAGTTCTGCAAAAAATTATAACAAAAAATTGGATTTTTGTGTAAAACAAAAATTTGTACAAATTAGCAATGCAAGTAATTTATGATGAAGATTAAAAGCGATCTTCACTTTTGACAACGACAACAGCGGAAGATTGAGGCAATAACATAGACATAAAGTAGCCTTTGGTAGTTGGGTGATGATGAATTTATTGTTAATTTTAATATTAAAATTTTGAAAATTTATTGCGCAAGTGTTGCAAATCTAGCATTTGATGACATTTTAACGCCGAATAAGAGAAGTTGATTTTTAATTAAAATTCTATGTTATATGTTTTATAAAAATCGATAACTTTAATATATTGATTTAAATCGATAGTGTAATAGGATAACATAAACCTCTTTTAATAACGATGTTGATAATTGCGAATTTTTTCTTTATAGTCATTACCATAATATCTTTTAAGAAGGATTTTATTTAAAAATAAGCAATAAATGAAATTTCATTTTCTATCAAAATTATCAGCATTTGTGAAAAAAAACTTTTATAATCGAGCTTATAGATTATAGATCTTGCCAAAATAAAAGATTATATTTTCTTCGTTCGATGATAATTTTTGGACTGTTAAGTAAAAATAAGCAGAATAGATTTCTTCAAAAAAGTCACAGTAACGATTATTTCAATTAACGATTTTATCGTGAATAAATGACAATATATAATATTAAATAATAAATTTAATGATTATTTGTTCAATAATTTAAACTCAATTTGCTACATATTAATCAGCACATAAAAGCCAAATGTATATGTATGCCATCATATTAATACATACAGAAATAATACGACAGATAAAACAGCTATATTTCGAGATAGCTGTAATAAAAATTATTTTTATAATTTTTGAGATTGTAATCCCACTGCCCTTTCACGACGAAAAGAACTTTTTATCCTGCTTATATAGCCTGGATAACACACGAAAAAGTGTGTGTATCACTTGACAAGCAATCACGAAATATAACAATGTAATTACAACCACCATCTCGTATCCTTATTTAGAATATCGTCAATATATTCTATTACTGAATACAAAATCAATTGTAGCCATTTTGGCTTATGACCCATATTATCGGTCAATTTTGTTGGCCAATTACCGGTCAATAATTCATTTAGTTCACTACCGCCACACACAAAAAAAGTTATTATGTATAATGACTGAGTCAAATAAACCAGATTTGATAATTTATATTAGACTTTATAAAATTTATTTATCTCAATAGGTCATTAAACAGGTTAATATTGCAATTAGTTCAAGTTGCGTATAACGAAAATTGTAACTGTATGCAGTATTAAGAAGTATCAAATACTTCCCGTTATGTCTTTTTGTATCGATAACACCAGTCGCCTAAAACACATTTGTAAAATAAAGTTACATAATACGTCACTATCTTTAAAACAATAGTGTTTCTAAAATTTAATGCTAACTAAATGATTCCAACGCGTTCTGGAAAATCGCCATTTATTGACTAATTTAGTTTCAATTTGAATTGATATTTCCAAGGGAAGATGCACATTAGATGGCAATAATGTTATGCTGTTCAAATAGGGTTTTAAAAGTACATCAGATTACATTTTGTTTATTTTGAAACTTCACCAACAAGCACATCAAATTCTTTCAGATTTTGTAATCTTTAAATTTTTCAAATATTTGTAGTAGTCTTTTAA
This sequence comes from Pomphorhynchus laevis, assembly GCA_012934845.2. Taxonomy (NCBI): domain Eukaryota; kingdom Metazoa; phylum Acanthocephala; class Palaeacanthocephala; order Echinorhynchida; family Pomphorhynchidae; genus Pomphorhynchus; species Pomphorhynchus laevis. The sequence goes on from WNNJ02003691.1 coordinate 150,404, forward strand.
ATAAAGCAAATTCAAGCAAACAATTTCTATTTACTTTAACAAAATAAGGTTAATTAAAATTTTGTTAACGCTTTTAGTTAATAGATTAAATAAAAATTTATAATAATTATTTCCAATAATTTTGTTAAAGTTGTCAATAACGCCAAAACAACAACCAGATAAGTGATAATATTTACAATAATTTTTTATTGAACCAAGAAAAGCATTTTTTTAAACTTTTATGAACATAAAGGTTAGCATTTTTTAACTTTTCCTATCATTTTTTAACTTTTATGTTAATTTTATATCAATTATAGATGAAACCATTAAATATTCACTGCAACTTAAAGGCGCACCAGAATATAAGATGCCCCAGAATATAAAATGTATCAGAATATAAGGTGCACCTTTATATAAGACGCGCATAATTTAATGCGCACAAGAATATAAGACTCGCCATAATTTAAGGCGTATCATAATATAAGGCGCACCAGAACATAAGGCGCACCTTTATATAAGACGTACCAGAAAATGGGGCTCACCAGAATATAAAGCGCAAGGAATATAAGGAATATCAGAATATATACCCACCAGAATATAGGCGCAAAAGAATATAGGGCGCAATAGAATATAAAGCTCATCTAAATATAAAAAGTGAGTGTGAATTTGATTAAAGTGTTTAGTTTTTTCCACGTTCAATTGCGTTCATTTTTAAATATTCTTTTCATAAATGTCGTTTAGCATTTGCTATAAAGGTTTAGTATAGCAAATATTATATTTATTATACGAAAATAATAAAAATAATAAAATTAATAATTGTTTTTAGATTTTCTATAAATTAAATCAAGTTAAAATAAAAAATTGAAATTTAAAATAAACGTCATTTTTATGAATTGACTGATAAATAACAGACGTTGTATCAGAATAAGAATTAGAGGTCTTTGAAGGAATATGTTATATTAATAGTATATTTTCATTATAAACCGTAAAAAATAAATTGTTATTTTTATAATCTTGACAATTCTACAACTTTAGCAAAAGTAATTTAATTAAACCTTAAAATTATTCTTTACCTTAAATATTTGTATATTAAATATATTTAATAAGTCGTTGCTTTGAATATTCGTAATTATTTTATAATATTATAATAAAATTATAATAATTTATATAATTATATATATATATATATATTTAATTAACTAATTTTATTGTAATTATTAAAAGCTATTATAGTATTTTTTTAAAAAACCCAGTATTGATTCATTTTTATATTTTAAGTTTTGGATTATAATTAACAAAACAATATTATAAAACTATTATTTTTATATTATTTCTTAAATAAATAGAACAAAATTCCAAAAAATTAAAAAATTTATTTTGTTAATTGTACGTATAATGATTTAAGCTGCAGTTTAAAATTTAAATTTATTTTGTTAATTGTACGTTAAATAATTTAAAATGAAATATTCCGGTAATTAAATGTATTTCGATTATATTTCAATATATAAATAAATATTTTACTAAAATTATAGTCTAGTACTGCATGATGAAACTATAAACATTTTGTAAACATGAAAAAATTGTAGTTTTGGTAACGTTCATACTTTGATACTGATAAAAAAGCAACCGTCATTTTTATTTCACAATAATTAATTTAAAAGAAAGTACCCTGCTGTGTTACCTCTAGCATTACGCGACGGTTTGGACTTTGTACTGACTGGACGCCTAAGGCGTATTAATTTGTGGTGAACGGTGATGCATAACGAGAATGAAATACAATTTTACAAAATTATTAAATCTAATAGAATATACTATTCTAAATTGAAATGTGAAAGTTCAAGTCTGTTAAATTTCACTTGAGTCATGTCTTGTTTCCTCGGTCATTGTTTCGATTTTATATTTCATTTTGTTAACACATTTTAAATTTTATTTTGTTAACACATTTTAAATTTCATTTTGTTAACACATTTTAAATTTCATTTTGTTAACACATTTTAAATTTCATTTCGTTTAATGATAATTCCAAAAAAATTTAAGATATTTTTAAATAAAATACGAGTGTATTCTGCTGCTTCGAAAATTGGCTTATTGATTTAATATTAGCAGAAATATTAGTAATATAATAGTTATGCATGAAATCTAAATTTAATGTATAAATTGACGTTTTTATAAGCAAATGTGCTCAAGATAACATCTATCAGTGGACTTGCTAATTTAGAGTTCTCTAGATATATGTCAGAAAAAGATTCCGTTTGACAGATATGTAAATGCTATTAACTTTACATTTTCGAAATGTATTGTCTATAACCTCATAAACACGACAACATTGTGCATATTAATAAATCTTGTCAATTACCAATAGCGATAGAAACGCCAGCAACCAGTTGTATCCTATTTATGTTGTAATCATATTGACCTACAGTTTATTACCTACCATTGCAAAGCATTTACAACTTTGAATACATATTTATATTTTAAGGTATGCTTGGAATATATTAGAGGAAATGATTAAATAGATTTTAATATTTTAATATTTGCGCATAGATTTAAATTTCATTTATTCGATAAAAATATATTTCATTATAGTATATATCAGTGATTCACAAGCGTCAATGTTCGTTTGGTTTCTAGGTAGTCAGGAAAAGCTCGATGAATATCAGGAGCGTTTATAATAAGTGTTTGAATCGAAGCACTAAACGTTTAATATAAACGTTCATTAATAAATGATTAATCAAACTCTTATTATTATAAACGTTTAATCATACACTTATTACAATAAAAGTCTGTAAAGCATTTACAGCTTTTTAAGCATTTATATATTAAGGTAAGCTTGGAATATATTAGATGAATTGATTAAATAGATTTTAATATTTTAATATTTGCGCATAGATTTAAATTTCATTTATTCGATAAAAAGATATTTCATTATAGTATAGATCAGTGATTCTCAAACGTCAATGTTCGTTTGGTTTCTAGGTAGTCTAGGAAAAGCTCGACGAATATCAGGAGCTTGTATAATAAACGTTTGAATCATATCCATGTTTATATTGGGTTCATATTTGAACATCATGCAAAAGTAGGGGGATTCATAGGTATGCAGGATAGAACATAGAAGTATATCTGTCAAATACTATTAACTTGAATCACATGTCTTATTGCTTGTTCGTGACATCAGAATATTACCAGTAAACAATAAAATTGATCTTATAAATTTACATTGTACAAACAACGAAAGCTTAAACGATTAGATGCCGTACATTAATTGCAAACCATAAAATACTTTAAAAATGTGTTAAAAACTTGTATCAAACGCTTTCTTAAATTATTGTGCATTGTAACTGTCTTGGAAATGCTAAATATCATACATGCAGCTTGAAATTCAATCGTTATTAAAACGAATAAAAAGCGAAAGTAAATAGTCGATGATGATCTATTATTGATAAAGAATTATTAGAGCTGGATCACAAAATGGAAAAATTTCATTTGATATTTCGTAAACCTCTGTTAAATAAATAAATAGCATCTTCAATAAATAAATAAATACTTATTTTTAGAAGTATAAAATACTTACAAATATTAATGCTATGAAAGAATAATGAATTGAATAAAAAATAAACGACAAATCGATTTTGAATATAAAAGATTTGTTAGTAATTAACAGGAACTTTATTGATCAAAGAATTTTACAATATGAATTTGCAAATAACAATATCTTAATATCTCAATATCTTAATTCCAATATAAAAAATCTATATTGATTCTGTAAAAAAGTCTATCTTTATATAAAATATAAAAAATCTATTATAAATTGAATTTGAATGAGGAATGCGAAGGTGTGATAATGTCTAAATTTGAAGAAAGTTGTTAACCCGTCTATCAATGCCTCAGACCAATCGTCGTTCCATAGATAATATAAACAATACCATGAATTATAATGGTATATTATAGATCAAGAATTATTAGAACTGGATCAAAAAATGGAAAAATTTCATTTGATATTTCGTTAACCTCTGTTAGCATCTTCAGAAAATTACAATGTTCTTCTTGATAACTGCAGACCAGTGGATATATAGCACTGTCGAATGATTTTAAATGGTTGATAATGATCCATTATTGGTAAAGAATTATTAGAGATGGATCGAAGAAAAGAGGAAAATTTTATTTAATATTACGATAACTTCTGTTAGCATCTTCAGAAAATTACAATTTGATAAAGAATTATTGGAGCTGGATCAAAGAAAAGAGGACAATTTTATTTGGTATTTCGCAAACCTATGTTAGCATCTTCAGAAAATTATAATGTTCTTCTTGCTAACTGCAGACCAGTGGATATATAGCAATGTCGAATGATTTTAAATGTTTGATAGTCATCCATTATTGATAGAGAATTATTGGATCTGGATCAAAGAAAAGAGGACACTTTTATTTGATATTTCGCTAACCTCTGTTAGTATCTTCAGAAAATTACAATGTTCTTCTTGCTAACTGCAGACCAGTGGATATATAGCACTGTCGAATGATTTTAAATGTTTGATAGTCATCCATTATTGATAAAGAATTATTGGATCTGGATCAAAAAAAAGAGGACACTTTTATTTGATATTTCGCTAACCTCTGTTAGTATCTTCAGAAAATTACAATGTTCTTCTTGCTAACTGCTGACCAGTGGATCTATAACACTGTCGAAGGATTAAAAATGATTGATAATTATCCATTATTGATAAAGAATTATTTGAGCTGGATAAAAGAAAGGACACTTTTATTTGATATTTCGCTAAACTCTGTTAGTATCTTCGGAAAATTACAATGCTCTTCTTGCTAACTGCTAAGCAGTGGATCTATAACACTGTCGAATGATTTAAAATGATTAATAATTATCAATTATTGATAAAGAATTATTAGAGCTGGATCAAAGAAAGGACAATTTTATTTGATATTTCGCTAACCTCTGTTAGTATCTTCGGAAAATTACAATGATCTTCTTGCTAACTGCAGAACAGTGGATATATAGCACTGTCGAATGATTTTAAATGTTTGATAGTCATCCATTATTTATAAAGAATTATTGGATCTGGATCAAAGGAAAGAGGACACTTTTATTTGATATTTCGCTAACCTCTATTAGTATCTTCAGAAAATTACAATGTTCTTCTTGCTAACTGCAGACCAGTAGATCTATAACACTGTCGAATGATTTAAAAGGATTGATAATGATCCATTATTGATAAAGAATTATTAGAGCTGGATCAAAGTGAGAAGGACACTTTTATTTGATATTTCGCTAACCTCTGTTAGTATCTTCGGAAAATTACAATGCTCTTCTTGCTAACTGCTGACCAGTGGATCTATAACACTGTCGAATGATTTAAAATGATTGATAATTATCCATTATTGATAAAGAATTATTAGAGCTGGATCAAAGAAAGAAGGACACTTTTATTTAATATTTCGCTAACCTCTGTTAGTATCTTCGGAAAATTACAATGCTCTTCTCGCTAACTGCTGACCAGTGGATCTATAACACTGTCGAATGATTTTAAATGGTTGATAATAATCCATTATTGATAAATAATTATTAGAGCTGGATCAAAGAAAGAAGGACACTTTTATTTGATATTTCGCTAACCTCTGTTAGTATCACCGGAAAATTACAATGCTCATCTTGCTAACTGCTGACCAGTGAATCTATAACACCGTCGAATGATTTAAAAAAATTGATAATTATCCATTATTGATAAAGAAATATTAGAGCTGGATCAAAGAAAGAAGAACACTTTTATTTGATATTTCGCTAACCTCTTTTAGTATCTTCGGAAAATTACAATGATCTTCTCGCTAACTGCTGACCAGTAGATCTATAACACTGTCGAATGATTAAAAATGATTGATAATTATCCATTATTGATAAATAATTATTAGAGCTGGATCAAAGAAAGAAGGACGCTTTTATTTGATATTTCGCTAACATCTTATAGTATCTTCGCAAAATTACAATGCTCTTCTTGCTAATTGCAAATCAGTGGATCTATAACACTGTCGAATGATTTAAAATGATTGATAATGATCCATTATTGATAAAGAATTATTAGAGCTGGATCAAAGAAAGAAGGACACTTTTATTTGATATTTCGCTAACCTCTTTTAGTATCTTCGGAAAATTACAATGCTCTTCTTGCTAACTGCAGACCAGTGGATCTATAACACTGTCGAATGATATTAAATGGTTGATAATGATCCATTATTGGTAAAGAATTATTAGAGCTGGATCAAAGAAAGAAGGACACTTTTATTTGATATTTCGCTAACCTCTGTTAGTATCTTCAGAAAATTACAATGCTCTTCTTGCTAACTGCTGACCAGTGCATCTATAACACTGTCGAATGTTTTAAAATGATTGATAATTATCCATTATTGATAAAGAATTATTTAGAGCTGGATCAAAGAAAGGACACTTTTATTTGATATTTCGCTAACCTCTGTTAGTATCTTCGAAAAATTACAATGCTCTTCTTGCTAACTGCTGAGCAGTGGATCTATAACACTGTTGAATGATTTAAAATAGTTGATAATGATCCATTATTGATAAATAATTATTAGAGCTGGATCAAAGAAAGAAGGACACTTCTATTTGATATTTCGCTAACCTCTTTTAGTATCTTCGGAAAATCACAATGCTCTTCTTGCTAACTGCTGACCAGTGGATCTATAACACTGTCGAATGATTTAAAATGATTGATAATGATCCATTATTGATAAAGAATTATTAGAGCTGGATCAAAGAAAGAAGGACACTTTGATTTGATATTTCGCTAAGCTCTGTTAGTATCTTCGGAAAATTACAATGCTCTTCTTGCTAACTGCAGACAAGTTGATCTATAACACTGTCGAATGATTTTAAATGATTGATAATTATCCATTATTGATAAAGATTTATTAGAGCTGGATCAAAGAAAGAAGGGCACTTTTATTTAATATTTCGCTAAGCTCTGTTAGTATCTTCGGAAAATTACAATGCTCTTCATGCTAACTGCTGACCATTGGATCTATAACACTGTGGAATGATTTAAAATGATTGATAATTATCCATTATTGATAAAGAATTATTAGAGCTGGATTAAAGAAAGAAGGACACTTTTATTGATATTTCGCTAACCTCTGTTAGTATCTTCGGATAATTACAATGCTCTTCTTGCTAACTGCAGACCAGTGGATCTATAACACTGTCGAATGATTTTAAATGTTTGATGGTCATCCATTATTGATAAAGAATTATTGGATCTGGATCAAAGAAAAGACGACACTTTTATTTGATATTTCGCTAACCTCTGTTAGTATCTTCGGAAAATTACAATGCTCTTCTTGCTAACTGCTGCTCAGTGGATCTATAACACTGTCGAATGATTTAAAATGATTGATAATTATCCATTATTGATAAAGAATTATTAGAGCTGGATCAAAGAAAGAAGGACACTTATTTGATATTTCGCTAACCTCTGTTAGTATCTTCGGAAAATTACAATGATCTTCTCGCTAACTGCTGACCAGTGGATCTATAACACTGTCGAATGATTAAAAATGATTGATAATTATCTATCATTGATAAAGAATTATTAGAGTTGGATCAAAGCAAGAAGGACACTTATTTGATATTTCGCTAACATCTTTTAGTATCTTCGGAAAATTACAATGATCTTCTCGCTAACTGCTGACCAGTGGATCTATAACACTGTCAAAGGATTAAAAATGATTGATAATTATCCATTATTTATAAAGAATTATTGGATTTGGATCAAAAAAAGAAAGACACTTATTTGATATTTCGCTAACCTCTGTTAGTATCTTCAGAAAATTACAATGTTCTTCTCGCTAACTGCTGACCAGTTGATCCATAACACTGTCGAATGATTTAAAATGGTTGATAATAATCCATTATTGATAAATAATTATTAGAGCTGGATCAAAGGAAGGTGGACACTTTTATTTGATATTTCGCTAACCTCTGTTAGTAACCTAGGAAAATTACAATGATCTTCTCGCTAACTGCTGACCAGTCGATCCATAACACTGTCAAATGATTTAAAATGGTTGATAATAATCCATTATTGATAAAGAATTATTAGAGCTGGATCAAAGGAAGAAGGACACTTTTATTTGATATTCCGCTAACCTCTGTTAGTATCTTCTGAAAATTACAATGATCTTCTCGCTAACTGCTGACCAGTGGATCTATAACACTGTCGAATGATTAAAAATGATTGATAATTATCCATTATTGATAAAGAATTATTAGAGCTGGATCAAAGAAAGAAGGACACTTTTATTTGATATTTCGCTAACCTCTGTTAGTATCTTCGGAAAATTACAATGCTCTTCTTGCTAACTGCTGACCAGTGGATCTATAACACTGTCGAATGATTTAAAATGATTGATAATTATCCATTATTGATAAAGAATTATTAGAGCTGGATCAAAGAAAGAAGGACACTTTTATTTGATATTTCGCTAACCTCTGTTAGTATCTTCAGAAAATTACAATGTTCTTCTCGCTAACTGCTGACCAGTGGATCCATAACACTGTCGAATGATTTAGAATGGTTGATAATAATCCATTATTGATAAATAATTATTAGAGCTGGATCAAAGAAAGAAGGACACTTATTTGATATTTCCCTAACCTCTTTTAGTATCTTCGGAAAATTACAATGATCTTCTCGCTAACTGCTGACCAGTAAATCTATAACACTGTCGAATGATTAAAAATGATTGATAATTATCCATTATTGATAAATAATTATTATTGCTGGATCAAAGAAAGCAGGACACTTATTTGATATTTCGCTAACCTCTTTTAGTATCTTCGAAAAATTACAATGTTCTTCTCGCTAACTGCTGACCAGTGGATCCATAACACTGTCGAATGATTAAAAATGATTGATAATTATCCATTATTGATAAAGAATTATTAGAGCTGGATCAAAGGAAGAAGGACACTTTTATTTGATATTTCGCTAACCTCTGTTAGTATCTTCGGAAAATTACAATGATCTTCTCGCTAACTGCTGACCAGTGGATCCATAACACTGTCGAATGATTTAAAATGGTTGATAATAATCCATTATTGGTAAAGAATTATTAGAGCTGGATCAAAGGAAGAAGGACACTTTTATTTGATATTTCGCTAACCTCTGTTAGTATCTTCGGAAAATTACAATACTCTTCTCGCTAACTGCAGACCAGTGGATCTATAACACTGTCGAATGATTTAAAATGATTGATAATGATCCATTATTGATAAATAATTATTAGAGCTGGATCAAAGAAAGAAGGACACTTTTATTTGATATTTCGCTAACCTCTGTTAGTATCTTCGGAAAATTACAATGCTCTTCTTGCTAACTGCTGACCAGTGAATCTATAACCCTGTCGAATGATTTAAAATGATTGATAATTATCCATTATTGATAAAGAATTATTAGAGCTGGATCAAAGAAAGAAGGACACTTTTATTTGATATTTCGCTAACCTCTGTTAGTATCTTCGGAAAATTACAATGCTCTTCTTGCTTACTGCTGACCAGTTGATCTATAACGCTGTCGAATGATTTAAAATGATTGATAATGATCCATTATTGATAAATAATTATTAGAGCTGGATCAAAGAAAGAAGGACACTTTTATTTGATATTTCGCTAAGCTCTGTTAGTATCTTCGGAAAATTGCAATGCTCTTCTTGCTAACTGCTGACCAGTGAATCTATAACACTGTCGAATGATTTAAAATGATTGATAATTATCCATTATTTATAAAGAATTATTAGAGCTGGATCAAAGAAAGAAGGACACTTTTATTTGATATTTCGCTAACCTCTGTTAGTATCTTCGGAAAATTACAATGCTCTTCTTGCTTACTGCTGACCAGTGGATCTATAACACTGTCGAATGATTTAAAATGATTGATAATGATCCATTATTGATAAATAATTATTAGAGCTGGATCAAAGAAAGAAGGACACTTATATTTGATTTCGCTAACCTCTGTTAGTATCTTCGGAAAATTGCAATGCTCTTCTTGCTAACTGCTGCTCAGTGGATCTATAACACTGTCGAATGATTTAAAATGATTGATAATTATCCATTATTGATAAAGAATTATTGGAGCTGGATCAAAGAAAGAAGGACACTTATTTGATATTTCCCTAACCTCTGTTAGTATCTTCGGAAAATTACAATGATCTTGTCGCTAACTGCTGACCAGTGGATCTATAACACTGTCGAATGATTAAAAATGATTGATAATTATCCATTATTTATAAGGAATTATTGGATCTGGATCAAAGAAAGACACTTATTTGATATTTTGCTAACCTCTGTTAGTATCTTCAGAAAATTACAATGTTCTTCTCGCTAACTGCTGACCAGTTGATCCATAACACTGTCGAATGATTTAAAATGGTTGATAATAATCCATTATTGATAAATAATTATTAGAGCTGGATCAAAGGAAGAAGGACACTTTTATTTGATATTTCGCTAACCTCTGTTAGTATCTTCGGAAAATTACAATGATCTTCTCGCTAACTGCTGACCAGTCGATCCATAACACTGTCGAATGATTTAAAATGGTTGATAATAATCCATTATTGATAAAGAATTATTAGAGCTGGATCAAAGGAAGAAGGACACTTTTATTTGATATTTCGCTAACCTCTGTTAGTATCTTCGGAAAATTACAATGCTCTTCTTGCTAACTGCTGACCAGTGAATCTATAACACTGTCGAATGATTTAAAATGATTGATAATTATCCATTATTGATAAAGAATTATTAGAGCTGGATCAAAGAAAGAAGGACACTTTTATTTGATATTTCGCTAACCTCTGTTAGTATCTTCGGAAAATTGCAATACTCTTCTCGCTAACTGCAGACCAGTGGATCTATAACACTGTCGAATGATTTAAAATGATTGATAATGATCCATTATTGATAAATAATTATTAGAGCTGGATCAAAGAAAGAAGGACACTTTTATTTGATATTTCGCTAACCTCTGTTAGTATCTTCGGAAAATTACAATGCTCTTCTTGCTAACTGCTGACCAGTGGATCCATAACACTGTCGAATGATTTAAAATGGTTGATAATAATCCATTATTGGTAAAGAATTATTAGAGCTGGATCAAAGGAAGAAGGACACTTTTATTTGATATTTCGCTAACCTCTGTTAGTATCTTCGGAAAATTACAATGATCTTCTCGCTAACTGCTGACCAGTGGATCCATAACACTGTCGAATGATTTAAAATGGTTGATAATAATCCATTATTGGTAAAGAATTATTAGAGCTGGATCAAAGGAAGAAGGACACTTATTTGATATTTCGCTAACCTCTGTTAGTATCTTCGGAAAATTACAATGATCTTCTCGCTAACTGCTGACCAGTGGATCCATAACACTGTGATTGCTATCACCTATCTATCGATGATGGCCATTGATTATTTTAATATTATAAACGTTTAATCAAACATTTATTAGAATAAACGTCTGTAAAGCATTTATAGCCATTTATAGCTTTTAATGCATATTATATCTTCTCTATCCACCTACAATTGTCCAGAAATTTACCATGTAGAGCATATTATACGATAAAAAATCAATAATTAATCTTTGGCTTAAAGTATCCTTGTGCTTTAGGTTAAATGATGTGTCATGATGTTTATATACGAACATCCATGTATGTACTTGAATAATAAAACACTACACAATTCGTTTAACATATCAAAACAACATCGCAAAAAAGTTAGGGTTGGTCAGTCAGTATGGTTACCTCAATTGGTAACGAATATTACTGATTGCTCGACAGCTCAGCCACTCTCTTCTTATACATGTTTAGAAAATAATGTCCCTAATCAAATGATAAGTTTACAATATTAATCGTTGACATTTGACTAGGTGTATCTTGATACCAAAGACATCGATGGATCTTGTTATCTTTGGACATGCTGTTGAGTATTAATATGTTATTACTGGGACAAAAATACAATAATTTAACATTACTTATCGTCAAATAATATTCAATGAAATTAGTTGAGGTGGCTAGGACACGAAGATGGCCAAGAATTTTTGACATGTTGACAATTATTGATTATTCTTACAGCATTAGCAAATATTTTATTAGTTATATATTTTATTTTATTATTATTTTATTTCATTAGTTATATTTTATTATAGTATTTATTTATAAAATTAAATTATAATTTTAATCTGTGAACGTAAGGAAAAATCAACTAGGAATTATACAAATCAATTGAAATTATTTACTGACTTTCAACATTTCTCAATAAATTTTGTCCAACATTCGTCTCTTTCTTGCTATAATGTTCTTGCGGTTCTTTAAACCGTTTCAATTTATTAATCCTATCACGTCAACTAAATCTATCAGATAAAATAAGTACCTGTGTTGATTTAGTAGTTTTGAAGATTTCGTCTGTAATGCTAATCTTGCATTGCAGACGAAATCTGCAAGAGATAAATACATAATTTACAAACTGATTAACGAGAGATAAATTGAAATTAAATTTGGATACTTAAGTCCAAATAAATGTTGAATAAAAATTCAAAGTTTTTATTTCTGTTCATGTGAACAATGCGTGTTGCTTCTTGACATGCACACTTAATAGCTTTTATTAAATTCACAAAGAGTGGAATCGTTACGTTTCTACTCAATCCAAAAAGGTTAATTAGTACTTCCCCAAATGATGATTGAGTTGCTTGTAAATCGTAAATTTTTTCCCTTCATGCTAAATAACTATTAAAATAGCAATAATCTAGCTATTATTGCACTAATGGATTCACATTTGTTGTGTAATGGCGAAGTTAAAGATGACTATAAGATTACAAACTGTTATTCAATAAAACACCTTATAAATTACTTTTGTATAATATAACATAGGACCGGGCTTTTCCGTCTTTTTCACAATTTGTTGATAATATCAAAAGACGGTGACAAATAAAAAATGAAGTTTAATTAATTCATTTTGTCTTTTTAAATATATTGTTTTCTTCTGGAGTAAAAGTATTCAGAACTCAAAGAGAGCTTCATAAGCTTATGCTTTTCATAGGTATAATTATTGTAATATTTATGTGCTAAATTTCATATTTTTATATTAACGTGTTAGCAGCAAAATATTTAAAATGTTCGCCGTTTCAACTTGAAATTTTTGAATATTCAATTTTAGTTGCCAAAAGTTTGAGTGGAGGAATTGGGGGGACGAAACCTGATAGCATAGCAGTTCCTCATGATGACCTCTAATCCTTATTTTGATGCAACGTCTGTTATTTATTAGTCAATTCATACAAATTGACTTTTATTTAAAATTTTAATTTAAAATTTTATCGTTATATAAATTGTATAAAATTTTAGATAATTATTTATTATTTATAATTATTTATATTTATTTTTAATTTATATATAGTATAAAATATGTAGACCCTATTATCTGATCTGATTTATTTTACTGCCAAGTTATCATTGACCTATGGATTAAATCAAATTAAATCAGCTAACTGAGTCTACGTATTGTTATATAATTATAAAATAAACAAAACATAATAATGCTAAATCAAAATTTAATAATTAAATAATAAAATTAATAATTGTTTTTAGATTTTCTATAATTTAAATCAAGTTAAAAAAAATAAAAAATAAAATTTAAAATAAACGTCATTTTTATGAATTGACTAATAAATAACAGACGTTGTATCAGAATAAGAATTAGAGGTCATCAGGAGGAACTGCTATGCTATCAGGTTTCGGCCCCTAACTCCTCTACCCAACATAGCAGCGGGGCCAAATACATGCTAATGATGTATTTCCTCTGAAATAACTATCTAGTATCTTATTCTAATGCAAAGTATATTATTTATTATCCATCCATAAAAATTTGCCACTTAAGAGTTTAAATTTATTCTTTATATTATTGTGTTGATTTATATATTTTACTATTTTCTGCTTGATGTTATTTTTATAGTAACCTAGTTTAAAATATGTATCTATTAAATTATTTAAATGATTTTGAAGAAAGCCAATATCATTACATATTGTTGCAATTCTTAAAATTTCATTATTTAATGTATTATATTTTATATTATATGGTATGCATGAATGCTCATGCAAAAATATGTTTCTTGTAAATTTAAATATGTCATCTTTACGATATAAATTAATAGTAGTTTTAGTTAATGTTAATTTAATGTTCATATCTAGATATACACCTTCTTTATCATTAATATTGGTTTTGTTAAGAATAAGGCTTTCTGGATAAATGTGCTCACTAATTGAATAAAAATTATTAGAATTAAATACACATATATCATCAATGTATCGAAACATATATTTCATATATTTATATTGTTTAGATTTAGTTTTTACACAGTTATGAACAAATTCATATTCTATAAAGCTTAAAAACAAGTCAGCTATAATTGGGCTACTATTACCACCCATTGGAACACCTTTTACTTGTCTAAATATAGATGTCCCTACTTTTAAATAATTTTGATTTATCAAAATATTTAAGGATTCTATTAATTCAATTTTATCCATATATTTATATTTATTTGATGGTTTAATTTTTGTTAGATAGGCGTTATAATTATTATAACATATATATGTATATCTTTTTCCGAATATAAGATTAATTAATTTTACTAACGCTTCTTTAATATCTACTAAATCTAGATTTGTATAAAGCGTACTAAAATCGTATGTATTTATATTTTGAAAATTTATTCCTTTTGTCTGTTCTAAAAATTCTTTTGTAGAATTAATACTGAAATAGTGTTTTATACCAGTATTAATTTCGATTACCTTGCAATATTTTTTAAAATGTGCTTTAATTACTTTAAGTATTTTATTCATATAGACAGAAAGTGGTTTTAATGTACATTTAAACGCACTACATATGAACCTAGGTTTTATTGGATTTTTATGTAATTTTGGATTCCAATATAATATAGGTATAGTTTTATTATCTAATTCAACCTTTATACCCTTTTTATCCATTATAGAACAGTGACTTGTAATAATTGTTTCTAAACTCAACTCACTACGTTCATATGTTGGATTTACATTTAAATCATTAGAATTAACCTCTTTCATTAGTATATCATAATAAAGCTTTTTGCATATGAAGACAAAGTTATTACTAGCTTTATCAATAGTTGTTATTATATAGTTATCCTTTAATTTAGTAAGTTCTTTATACATATTCTTTATTAATTTTATCTTTCCTTTTATAATTGTTTGTTATTTTCATTTTATTTTTAATTTTATCAAATATATAATCTTTCCAAATTTTTATCTTAGATATATTCGAGCTTTCACTATTAATCAGCTTACTAAAGTAATCATTTAAGTTATTATATAACGAACTGTAAATTTTATTTTTGTCGTTGTTGTTATTTAATCTATATTTATACCCTTTTGATAGCAGCTTTCTTAATTCACAATTTTCAATTAATTCTAGATTATGGGTACATATATGTTCATTTATTTTATCAAAACTAAGACTTTTACAATTGCATTCTGTTTCCATTATGTTTCTAATATTATCGTTACATATTGATTTTAATTCTTTATTATAATTACAAATTTTTCGTCCTAATGGTGGTAGGAGTTTATACCTTATTTTAGGAATATATTTACTTAAATCTGACCCTATTATTTCTTTACTTTTAGAATTATTTAAAAGTCCGGCTATATTTATGTTATCTATACATTTATTAATGAAGTTTATGGTTAATGTATATTTTCTATTGTTATTATTTACATTTATTGTACGATTATAGTATTTTGTATTACAATAACTGTCTATTATACAACTTAGCCTATCATAGTCGTTAATTAATTTTTGATTTATTGAACATATGATATCTTTAGAAAAACTTCTTATATTTACATAAAGATCTTTTAGCTTATTATCACTTAAAAGTTGTTTTAATATTTCTAATTGTTCATTTATATACATATCTTTTTTAATATTTTTAACTCTATTTTTCCTATTCCTTTTATCACCATGACTTCTTGGTTTGCGTTTAACCGGATTATTATAATATAGTTGTTTATTATGTATTATACTACTTCTGCCAATTCCTTGTACCACGTCATTCAATCCTAATGGGTACATGGAATTAAGCGTTTTAATCCAAAAATCTTCTTTTTCTAATAGTTTTTGATTTAATATTGAAATGTTTTCTTCGATAATATGTTCTAAAATAAATAATTTACAGTTTTTAATATCATGTCCTATTAATCTCATATGTTTATGAAATATAGTTTGACTATTATGCTGTATATTATATATGTGTTGCCTAAACCTAGTTTTTAACATTTGATATGTTTTTCCTATATATTGCAATCCACATGTGCATTGTATTAGATACACTACACCTGCGGTATTGCAGTTACAATTATTATTAATATTTAATGAAAAACATTTGTTTGTCGTATTACTTACGATACAATTATTATTATTTATAACATCACAAACTATACAATTTTTTCTGTTACATTTAAAAGATCTAAAATTGAAATCATTAGTACTTACGTATTTTTTCAATATTGTTGAGTACATGTAACTTTTAAGTCATAATTTTTAACGTTGCTTTTTCGGTGTCGCCACCTAGTTTAGTTGACTCAGACTAAACTTACAACGGGCCATCCAGCAGCATCTGACAGGGGGCTGCCCTGCTTAAGGCGGTTGCAGGCTGGAACAAGATCTATAAAGATCTACCACCTTCACTCCACGCGCTACGCGACCTAGCTATTGGCCATTACCTGGTCTCTTAAACGTGATCACGTGAAGCAGTTTACATTTTAAAGTGCAACACCTTGGGATGCAAACTTCTCCCTTTTTTAAGAATTAATAATTCATCAAACTTGTTTGAAAATAAGAAAAAATAATAGTAAAGTCGTAACCAATAATACATAGTTTCAGTATTTCTGACAGAGGTCATATTACCGGGAAAACAAAGTCCACAGGTCAATAATAACATGTCAGTAGAACAAATTAAATCAGCTAACTGAGTCTACGTATTGTTATATAATTATAAAATAAACAAAAGCATAATAATGCTAAATCAAAATTTAATAATTAAATAATAAAATTAATAATTGTTTTTAGATTTTCTATAATTTAAATCAAGTTAAAAAAAAATAAAAAATAAAATTTAAAATAAACGTCATTTTTATGAATTTTGACTAATAAATTGACTAATTTCCCGGTAATATAACCTAAGGTCGAGGAGTAGATACCAAAACCTGATAAATATTATAGACAAATATTTTTAACTAGTTACTAGTTTACTAGTTATTAAGAAAATTGTAAAATATATAAATCAACACAATTATAATAAGAATAGTTTAAACTATTAAGTGAAAATTTTTATGAATGGACTCGCGTTCTTCATCAGTCAAAAAATTGTAATTTTTGTGTGACAATTTGTTTGATCAAATTTATTAAGTCGGTCAATTTATTAAATTTATTAAATTGATGTATTTGACGTATTGATATTTTTATTCTACAGTAAAGGCGTATATTTTTATACACCTTTACAGTAAAGGTGTATATTTTTATACACATTTACAGTAAAGGCGTATATTTTTATTCTACAGTAAAGTCATAAGGTGTATTTATTCTATAGTAAAGGCGTTGACGTATTGATATTTTATTCTACAGTAAATAATATTTTTATTCTACAGTATTGATATTTTTATTCTACAGTATTCTACTTTTGATATTCTACAGTAAAGGCCTTCATCTCATACCTTATTTTTCCTATTCCTCACCACATCTAAATACATCTCATAACTCTTTCTTCTCTTCACGTACTTCTTACTCTAACTCAACCGTATCCTTCTCAATAATTTACATCCTTCCGTCAAAACCAACTCCAGTAGCATCTCCGTTCAACCGATTCAACAATCCACTCCTGTCACACATGCTTTAACCGTATCACCTCTCAATAATTTACATCCTTCCGTCAAAATCATCTCCAGTAACATCTCCGATCAACCGATTCAACACACCAATCCTGTCACAGATGCTCCAGACTATCTTAAATCTTCACTTAATTCCCACGCTTACCCGCTTTTCTAACTCTACTCTTACAAGATGTGTCCGTCCACCATTTCCACGTAATCGTTTTCCTTTGCGCGATCAATGTATTATCATATCTAACTTAAAGCTTCCCGAATCTGCTTCTACACAATCTCGTCTCGATGATGTATCTGCTTTCAGGTATATCCTTGCAAATATTTTTCCTGACGATAATCCATCCTTTTCAATGCTATCGCTCCTGTATATTTTATCCGTTTATACAAATCCACTAAATCCAATCATGTCAGCCCTCAACTCCTAAAAATCGTTTTCCAACATAGTTCACATGCCTCCTTGGTACTCTTCCAACGTTTTAAACTTCTTACCACTTCATCTACTTGTCATATTTTTCCTGACCGCTCCCCTTCTGATATTGCCCAACTCAATTTAGCTCGCATTGAGAAACATCGACGTGAAACAAACAGCGAGTCATCCTTATCAATACGTCAAATCAACGAAAATTTTCAGATCGGACACACAAGGTCAAAAATTTGATGGCGTCCCATATCTCCCCCTTGTCTTCCGCGCTAATCGATCTTGCTCCTGAGCATACTTTTCGATTTAGTTTTTTCAACTCTCGCTGCATTCTTCATAATGCTGAGTTGCTCCTTGATATTTTCGATCAACTATCTATCGATATTCTCTGCATTACCAAATTCTGGCACTGACACTTACGATCTTGCTATTCGTCGTATATGTCGCTCGGGTTGTTCTCTAGTTGAATCAGCTCGTCCAATTGTTTCTCCCACATCTACTGCTTCTAACCATGGCGGTATTGTTGCGATTGCTCGTTACCCAATGTCTTTACGTAAAATTAACATTAACATCCGGCACACTTCGTCCGAATTACTCATATGCAGATTATCAACTCTTTTCCCTCTAGAACTTGTGATTGTATACCGTCCAGGCTCAGCTGCCTCCTTAAGTATGTTATTTAACTACCTTGCATATATTTCTTACTCTTCATTGTCTTAGACTCATGTTGTACTCGGTGGCTTTAACATTCGTGTTGATGGCCCGGCTGACTTTGACTCTCACTCTTACTAAACTTTTTTCTGATTTTAACTATAAATTACTTTCAATAAGCCCAACTCATATTCTCTGCGGTGCTCTCAACATCATTGATGTTCCTAACTGCTTCAATGACTATACCTCCTTGTCAATTACTGATCCAGATTTGTCCGGTCATTTCCATGTTACTCTTACTGTTACTCGTTCCTATCCTCATCTTCCGCTTCCAAAATTATCTACTCCAAGTCAACCCTGGAAATTTCGCGATACCCCTATTCTCTGCACAACCTTACTCAATTCTTCACTCTTTTCACTTCCTCTTAACTATCAATCTCCCGATGATCTCATTATTCTGTTTGATTCTGAACTTACGAACATCCTTAATAACTTTCTGCCTATTCGAACACGAGGTTTTCAGCGGTCGTGCCATGCTACCTGGTTCGCTTCAGACTGTAGTATTTCTAAACGTCGGCTTCGTCACTCTTTTCGTGTGTGTAATCGTTTTCTTAAACGTTCTCCAACCTCACTCACTCCAAATCTCCGGGCTTCCTATGGTTCTATCCGCCATTCCCATCTCATTCTTATGCGTATTAAACGTATACTCTTTTGGCGAAATCAACTCGAGTCATCTTCTAACTCTACATCTCATTGGCAAATCTTAAACTCAATTCTTTCACGATCATATACCCTTGCAATATAAATCCGGATGAATTTGCATCTTATCTACAATCTAAGCTATTTAATTTCCGTTCTACCCATATGCCCCTTGTATCCTCTCACTTCGTTAAATACTTCGCTCTCAGAGCTATTCCATCTTCTTTCCGTTTCGTCTGACGACGTTTCTTCTGTCACTAACTATTATAACCTCTCCTTCTGACCCAATTTCCACCCATTTGCTTAAAAAATATTTTGATCTATCTCACCCTTCCTAACCACTTTGTTCAACTTGTCTATCCGCAGCCGCACATTTCCTTCCAACTAGAAATGCGGCACTGTTCGCCCTCTTCTCAAAAAGCAATCTCTCAACTCTCACTACAATCTTCGTACCGTCTTGAAAGTACCGTCTTCGTACCCTCTCTAAACTCCTTGAGCGTCTTGTTCTCAAGCAAGTTAATGCATATATATTTTCCTCCTACTTGTTTCCTCCCTTCCAAGCTGCTTTCCACTCTAATTACTCTACTGAAATCGCATTTTTAAAGTTTATTACGACTTACTCATCTCGCGTGATCAAAAATTATGTAGTGTCATAGTTTCTCCTGATCTATCATCTGCTTTCGACATAGTCGATCACCCGATTCTTCTCCATGTCTTGGTCTTGATTATGGCTTCTCATTACACACTTTGGCTTGGTTTTCTTTATATCTATCAAATCGTACTTTTCGCGTGTGTTCTAACTCTTCTCTCTCCCATCCTTCTTCATCCCGTCCGGTGTTCCACAAGGCTCCGTATTAGGCCCTTTGCTTTTCTCTCTTCTTGATGATTTGTCTTCTATTTCTCATACATTTAACTTCCATGTTATGCAATATGCTGATGACATTCTCATCTATGTTCAGGCACCTGTATTTCGTATTCATTATCTTAGTGTTTCTTATTCCAACTGTATTGCCTCAATTTTCAATCATCTTTATTTTCTTCGTCTTTCTCTGAATCCTAATAAATCAAAAATAATGTGGATCCTTCCTCGACGCTTCGGCGTAGAACCTCCCTCCGTATCATTAAATTCTACAATTTTCCCTATCGTTGATAATCTCGTTTTCCTAGGCTTCCATTTCGGCAACATACTTTCACCTAAACTTTTCGTTAGAGATAAAGTACGCTCATCTACCCTGATTCTCCGCAACCTCCGTCAAATTCGTAGATTGATCGATTTTTTTTCATGTATGACTCTCATATCTTCTCTCATTTTCTTAAGACTTGATTATTGTCTTGGTCTATTTTCCAACTCACCTAAATCCACTCTTATTCCTTTTCAACGCACCATCAAAGCAGTCATCCTAATTATTCTCTGTCTTCCTCGTTTTGATCAAACAGCTCACCATCTTGTTTCTCTCGAGTTGCCTACCATTTATTGTCGTGTTCAAATTCGTCTTCTTATTATTGCTTTTCGCCTTGTTACTTTTAATTCCCGTTCATTTCTCAACCTTCATTTTCTCGACAATTCTCGTCCTGTTTACTGTTCCTTGAGTTCCCGTAATTTCCTTCTTTTACATGTCCCAAACTACTATACCTCTTTTAGCTTCCGATCCTTCCTTATAGCTGATCTTATCTCGTGGAATCATCTGCCCATTCATGTCCGCCATAAACATTAATGCCTTGTTTCAAACGCCAAATCCAATTCCATTTCAACAATTAACTAATTAATCTATTAATTTTGCTGTGCTCTTTTTTATGTTATTGGTCTTGTAAGCGTGTAGTTGGCACGCATTTGCCACTTTAAATAAATTATTATTAAAATTATTATAAAGAATTATTGGATTCTTTATTCAGTATTTTACTAATTTTTCAAATTATTTATTTTGAATGGAAATATTATTGTTATTATTTTTGTTTTGTTTATAAAGTATTTTGAATCATCCTTTTTGATTGCATTTTGTGTACCTTCAAAAATTGCCGAAATCATGTCACAACAATTCAAACAACACTAAAAGCAGCTGTTTATCGCTAATAAGAGCAGCACATGCTCAAAGAAAATGGTGGCGATCGTTTTGAATTCTTTTATAAAGGCATGCACATTTTAAGAAACATTGTAATTTTCTGAAGATGCTAATAGAGGTTAGCGAAATATCAAATAAAATGTTCAGTTTTTCTTTGATCCAGCTCTAATAATTCACTATAAATAAATGGATCATTATCAACTATTTTCAATCTTTTAAATAATAAATAATTATATATGATGTTATATTATTTATATTTATATAATGATAAAAATTTTAAAATAAAAAATAGTAATAAAGATATAATTTGTAATTAAGATAACTTGATCAAAGAGAGGAGGAAAATGGTATTGACATTTCGCTAACCTCTGATGGCATCTTCAGAAAATTACTAAATAGGTTATCATCTAAATATGCTCAGAGAGGTTAGCGAAATATCAATAAAAGTTTCCTTTCTTGATTTAGCTCCGA
This sequence comes from Pomphorhynchus laevis, assembly GCA_012934845.2. Classification (NCBI taxonomy): domain Eukaryota; kingdom Metazoa; phylum Acanthocephala; class Palaeacanthocephala; order Echinorhynchida; family Pomphorhynchidae; genus Pomphorhynchus; species Pomphorhynchus laevis. The sequence goes on from WNNJ02003691.1 coordinate 172,670, forward strand.
TAATTTTGTATCAATAAATGGATCATTATCAACTATTTACAATATTTATATATATCAACATTTGTAAAATGCATATTTTGTTGTACTTATATCAATATAAATATAAGTAGAATACTGGTTGAGTATAATGCGACAGTGTCAAAGTTAAATAAACTAATTTCTTTATTTTAGTATATGAAATTTCAGTTATGCCAAAATTTATTATTAATAATGTGTGTAGCCGAATTAATGAATTAGTTAACATCTGCGGCGGTGATGGTCAACATTAAAAGGAAAAACGGGGCTCGTTCATTTAATTTGTAATTTTATTTTTTAATATTAGATTATCAGTTGTTCTATTTTATGGCATATTTTTTGAATCTATAGCACATAAAAACGGTGATAACTTAATAATGTAAATAAGAACAACTTGTACGCCAGATTTTGGACTAGAATTGTTCTCATGAAATATATTAATTATCAAGAAATAGTTTACATATGGTTAGCCGGAAATTAAGACGATATACACAGTTGGAAACAAAGGGAACGAAATCTGATTATGAATTATAAAATAGATATTTAGAAAAGAAAAAGTGATCAACGTTCACTTTTTCGGTATGCTTTTAATATAAAACGCGATACAAATTGTTGCATTTTAAGCTTTTAGTAAAGTGATCCTTATACGAAAATAATCGATGGCAAGTATGTTTTAGACTTATACAAGATATACAGAGATGACGTTATGTTATAAAAACCTGTGCCAAAACATTTGAATTTGGTAAATGGTATAATACAGATTTCGCACATCCAGATGAATGATGATAAATTGACATTCATTTTGAATTAAAACGTTATTAGGAATAAAGTATTGCTTTGTCTTTTATGTAATGCAAATGATCTAAATGAATTTTAAATGTTGTCTGCAATGTATATGTTAATTGTTTAGTCAATTTAACAGTCTTTGCTTGTTGCCTGTTTTACGTTTATCGTAGACACATACTTGCAAATGATGGATGTGATCTAATGCAACCATAATCCATCCATAAACAGTCTCCGCTTAAATATTTTAAATTTATTTTCAATAATAATTTGTTGATTTATATATTTTACTATGTTTTGTTTGATTTTATTTTTATAGTAACTTAGATTAGAATATGTATCTATTAAATTATTCAAATGATAAATAATTATTGGAGCTGGATCAAAGGAAAAAAGAAATTATTTTTGATATTTCGCTAACTACTGTTAGCATTTTCATTAAATTACTCTGAAGATGCTAACAGTAGTTAGCGAAATATCAAAAAGCCAATTTAATATTTTTTAACTCAGCCGTTTGAAAATAATAACTTATTTATAATCAGAAAACTTAAATTGCATAAAAACATTAAATTGAACCTTTACATGTATGACCTATAACAATGAGTAAATAACAATCACGATATAACAATACAATAATTCTACCTTGTTCTGAAATCCGGTTTAATGAATTGAATTTCACATTTTTAGAAAATTACAATATCGTTACAAATTGTTGCAATTCTTAAAATTTCATTATTTAATGTATTATATTTTATATTATATAGTATGTATGAATACTAAGTAAAAATATTTCTTGTAAATTTAAATATGTCATCTTTACAATACAATCAATTTAGCTAACTGAGTATACGTATTTAATATAATTATAAATAAAATATAAATACAAATACATAAAATAAATAAATAAAAACAATAATGCCAAATCAATAAATAAAAATTTTAATAATTAGATAATAAATAATTATAAATAATTGTTTTAAAATGTTATATAACTTGTATCAAGTTAAAATAAAAAATTGAAATTTAAAATAAACGTCATTTTTATGAATTGACTAATAAATAACAGACGTTGTATCAGAATAAGGAATTAGAGGTCATCAGGAGGAACTGCTATGCTATCAGGTTTCGGCCCCTAACTCCTCTACCCAACATAGCAGCAAGGCCAAATACATGCTAATGATGTATTTCCTCTGAAATAACTATCTAGTATCTTATTCTAATGCAAAGTATATTATTTATTATCCATCCATAAAAATTTGCCACTAATAAATTTAAATTTATTTTTTAAATTATTGTGTTGATTTATATATTTTACTGATTGATGATATTTTGAAAAACTTAGTTTAAAATATGCATCTATTAAATTATTTAAATGATATTGAAGAAAACCAATATCGTTACAAATTGTTGCAATTCTTAAAATTTCATTATTTAATGTATTATATTTTATATTATATGGTATGCATGAATGCTCATGCAAAAATATGTTGCTTGTAAATTAAAATGTCATATTTAAGATATAAATTGAAAGTAGCATTTATTGATGTCAATTTAATGTTTATATCTAGATATATACCTTCTTTATCATTAATATTGGTTTTGTTAAGAATGAGGCTTTCTGAATAAATTTGTTTACTTATTGAATAAAAATTATTAGCGTTAAATATCGGTATTTTGATTTAACAAAATATTTAAGGCTTCTATTAGTTCAATTTTACATTTATTTTTTACACAGTTATAAACAAATTCAAATTCTACAAATCGTAAAAAAGTCAGCTATAAATGAGCTACTATTACCTCCCGTTGAAACATCTTTAATTTTCTAATATAGATGCCCCTATTTTTAAATAATAATATTTTAATTGATGTTAATTTAATGTTCGTATCTAGATATATACCTTATTTATCATTGATATTGGTTTTATTACAAATTAAACTATCTAAATAAATTTGTTCACTTATTGAATAAAAATTATGAAAGTTAAATATCATAACATGTTTAGATTACGAATGAGGGAAAAACTAAAGTTAAATAATAATATTAGCAGTAACAAAATATATGGGCAACCTACATAAATTACATTTATCTATCATTAAATGTAACTTAGAAGCCGTTAAATAAGTCATTATCTCCTATTTTATAAGCTATAAGAATAAGCATAAACGTTTTGGTAAGGAGATTAATTGCAATTCAGCATACTTTTTACACGAACAACTTTTTCTTGTGTGACCTTACACAATTTTATCCGAAAGAATTTTTCGAGTTGTAAATCAATTAAGAAAATTGAATCGTAAATGAATTGTAAGATCGAAAGATTATATTTTCTGCTTTATGTATATTCTTCTAAAAGTAAAAACGCTAAAAATTATCATAGCAATTATTACAATGTTATATTTTGTAACGTTTGTATTAAGCTAAATTATTAAATATACAATAAATTTGTTCATTTTTAACTAAAAGACTGCCGAGCAGGGACGGCCAAATAAGTCTTGAAACAAACGTTATGTAAAACAAGCAAACGCTCTTTCAAAAGCAAGCAAATGCTCAGAGCGTTTGCCTTTTAAAAAAGTGAAACAAAAAAGAACAGAATGTTCAATTTGAAATTTTTAAATTATGAGTAAATGTATAGCAAAAAAAAACAAAAAATAAATAACTATTAAAGGAAAGGTAACTACATCAAACCATGTGTTAAGGTAATTAAATATTACAAATCACCAAAAATGTCGGATTTGTAAACTTAATGCTACCTTTGCTGCAATTATTACTTAATTGTTTTTAATTGTTATGTTATTTGCCAAATGTGCCGTTGACTTTTCGTTGGCACAAATCATTCATCAAAGTGTAGTGAAACGGGACATCATCGAATGATTTCATTTGATAAACATAATCTAATGAATTCAGTTGTTCTCATTTATTTCATTTTGATAAATTCGAATAAATTACCTAAATATTTTTATAAAATTTCATTTAAATGTTCTCTTCTGTGATTTATTAGCGATAAAAATTCAAGCTTAACTAAAAACAAAAGCATTTATTTTAGCTTCACTCTATGGTAAGCATAGAGTAATAATGAGATCACCGAGAGATAACACAGTTATCACAAGACGGAGTTCACGGATTTGTACAAAGGTCAACTGTATTCGATGTCTTAAAGCATTTATAGCGTTCTTATTTTCACGAGTTGGTTTAACTATGCTAATGGCCGCATATATTGTACTTGGTGGAAAACTGTTTGAGGCGTTGGAGTTAAGCAACGAAAGAAATACGCGAATCCAGATGCATATTGTTATGAATAAAACACTCAATTGTCTCTTTAATGAAGCACTTAAAATGCACGTAAAGAGAGACTTCCTTGAAAATTACTCCGAGACCGCATCAATAATAATCAGGTGAAAGAAACTATTATGTATTTATTAAAATATATAAATTTATAAAAAATAAAAATATATTTCTTATATATAAGAAATATATATTTCCTTAAAATATATGTCCTTAAAAATTTATATTTTTTATAAATAATAATTAATTATTTGTTAATTCTTTAAATAATTAATTATTAATAATTTTAATATGTATCATATTATACCCTATATATAGGGTATATTTCAATATACCCAATAATATTAAAATATCAGCTGGGTATTTTTGAATAAAAATGATTTCGTTTCAGTATTAAGTTAAAGATTTAATTATTAAAATTCATTTTAGAAAATATTTTTAAAGTATTATCATTTAGACAGAATAATTTATCATTTCCTTCATGAGGCACTCTGTCAAAGGCATGAGAAAAGTCCAAAAATATGACATCAATCTAATTACCATCACTGCGAGGATCCACCCATTCTTCATGAGATAATAATAAATTGGCCAGGCAAGAGCGACTTGGCCTAAAACCATGTTGAGAGTCTTCTACAAGGACATAAATACGGTCGAAATACAGACGCAGTTTTTTATAGCAATAATACGTTCAAGTATCTTTGAAAAAATACTCGTGAGACTTATTATATTAAAATCTGAGCATGTTTGAGTTGTAAGCCTCTAGCTATAGGGACAACAGTAACAATTTTCCATGACTCAGGAATTCATGAATGACTCAAACTGTAACGAAATAAGTGTGTTAAGCCACCACATAGCACTGGAGCTAAAATACGAACTGGGACAGGTGAAATACCGTCGAGCCCAGCCGACCCAAAATAATCAAGTTTAATATTTTTATTATATACGTTGTTATACTTAATAGAGTCTATGCCATTGGTTGAAGTTATTGGTGATAACATACACGCGAACCTATTCAAATTGAGAGTGTTATCATACACTCTCAATTAATCATAATGATCTGAATTAAAAATTAAACTATCTTTATGCGATATTTTATATTGTAAAATAACACGTATATATTCTTTTTGTATGTTTTTACATATACCGTACCGCCAAATAAAATCACTATATAAATTCAAAGTTATTTCAATTTTAAATAATGAATAAGGCAATAACATAACTGAATGAATTTAATGAATTGTTGTACCACAAAAAATAAAATAAAATTAACTATTATTTAAATTTGACTTTGTTTATATTGAGTAGTGACTTTGAAAATTCATTGATTCAAAGTATCAGAAATGGTTATAATGGGCTAGACAATTTTGACGATACAGAATGGAGCTTTTTCGGTGCGGTACTATATGCCACAACTCTTGTATCAACTATAGGTAAGCGAGATAAAAGCTTTATTTGGAACTTGAAATGAACTTTTTATGCTTAATTCATAAAAATGTCATAAATTATAGATGCATAATGCTGTTCTTCTTTGCATTCAATTTGAACTCGATTAAGAAAATTCTTATAATTATTATCCGAGTGTTGTATAACATTTGTTTAACTATTCTTTAAATTTTTCTTCTATATTGAATAAAGATTATTCAAATCTTCTATAAATATATACAATTTTCTATTAAATATATTTTCTATATATTTTAATCGTTAGGTTTTGATACAATCCGTTAGCATAAATAAAAAGAAAAGCAAATATGGTTGAGAAAACAAATTTATGATAAAATAAAAATGAAGAAAATAGCAAGTAAATTCATATAAAACCGGTTTACAATAAAAATCAAAATAAAATAAATTTGTAATATAAAGAGGATATCTATAAATTGTAATACTAATAAATTAAAATAAATTTAATTACAAAATATTTAATCAATAAATTTGTATTAAAAATCGGATATTATTTCTATATTATTAATATAATTTCAATATTAATATTATTCCAATATAAATAGCAAAATATTATTAATTTCCTTCTCTTGAAATAACAGCTAAAAAATTATACGATAATCTTTTAGTAAGGTTTCGAGCGGTAAGGATAAAACAATACGATGTTATCATAATAAGGATTTTGTTAACAACTATATAACCACTAAAAAGTTTTAAAATGAAATACATGAAGAAAGAGAAAACACGCCGCTCTTCGACTAAACCATCCGGGGTCTCTCACCCCCTCCAAGGAATCCAGGAATCCAATCGAGGCGGACTATGATCGGTAATCGCGAGATGAGGAGCTTGAGAAAACTTAGTCTTTGCTCTGGGGGACGTCCTCTTGAAAAGAAGACAAATCCCGAAATAGCCCAAGTACCCCAAAGGCGCGCTTGGGTTTTCTCATTCAATGACAGATGCTGAGCCCGTTTCAGGGCTCAACTAGCCTTCTTTAAGATACGTTTGAGTCTATCCAGGTCAGCTAACGCTGACCAGTTCACCGTAATAGTTAACCCCAGGTATTTTACTCGATTCGTGAAGATAGGGAGTGGTTAAGGCTGCAAAATAGAGGAAAGTGCAGAGAGATAATCTCTCTGCACTCGTTTTGGTGGAAAAAGAAACTTTTTCCACAAAAAGTTTCTTTTTGGTGGTAAGGCCGCCATGAGGGACGACCACCTGCGATTTAGACGAGTTGAGAACAAAATTGGATATGGGTAGCTTGTTTTGTTAATCTTAAAAATAAACGGCTGATGTCAGACTACATCTTTGTATCTGCGTCCAGAGAACAGGGCTGTGGTATCATCAGCGTATATCTTTTACGTACCCATGAAAACCTGACGAGATTAAATTTCGCCTACTTAGATGGTCACGGATTTTACGCGCAAGCGCTTTTTCGTAAATGGAGATGAGGGAGTTTTGAATCGAAATGGGCCGCAGATAATTAAGACATGAAATCGATTCCTTTTTGGGTAAAAACACACATCGACTAATATTTATGCCAGCAATATCGGACGGTAAGCTAATAGCATTGTGATGGCGACCTACTTTCTCTGACTGTCTGTCAAAAGCTGATAGACCCGAGTGGAGATTGGCGCGTGGATTCTGGAGGTTCCGGAAGTGGCACACAGGAGTTTAGGATATATGTGACAGATAGATCCCTAACTCCTGAAGTTACACCAAAGCAAAATTGTGTGGGGAGATAGAGTGGCTCCATAATTATGTAGGATAGTGACTCCTCCAAAACTTTGTCAAGATCCATGGTACCAATCCAAACCAAGGCTCTATCTTTCCAGCAGACAAACTTATATTTCTTCAATATCTTCCAGGAGGAAGCCTGAGAAGGATAAAGGTGAGCAATGCTTGTGCTATCGCTGCTCAGCTGGAACCTATATCTAGTGCTCCAGTATTCATTCGAGATGGCATGTCTGGCAGAAACAGTGAGATTGGGAAGATGTAGCATTTTGGTGAGGACCTTGAGTTTTGTTGGAGTGGGATTGTATATGCAACCTTTATAGGTATTCGAAAGCAAAGTGATAGCTTGCGATGAGAGGTAGGAATAAAATTCGGTCAAACTCTCATTACCAAATCAAAGGAAGAGTTAGATAGCTGCCTGAAAGAAGGCCACTCTGATGGGATCAAAGTGAAACCTCCTTCTAAGCAACGTATCTTCTTCCTTCCGCCAACGAATTAGGTCATGAGAGGTGGTCTGTTTTTGGCGCGACTGCTCAGTACAGATGGGTTTCAATAACCACATCTTATGAAGCAGTAATATGTTGAGGAGAGAATTAGTTGTTGAGCAATGAAAGGTGGGGGACAATGATTTATAAATAAGGTAGTCGTTCCTGGCTCTGCGGAATGCTGCATTAATCCAACGACTAGTTCTGTCGTTGAAGTCACCAAGTAACTTGTTATAGCCACTACCTAAAATACGGTCCAGGAGTTAACGGTTCTTGTGAATTTCCCCTAGCCTATATAGATATTGGCTATACTGATTCGTTTCCCGTTCTTACAAAGTGATATAGCTAAACAAGACAGGGCTAGACAGAAATAGTTTTAAAGGAAATATGATCGTAAAAAGCATTTAACTAGAGTTAAAAGACCTTGAGATGAAGATGAGTGAGGAGGGGTTATGTACGGAGTAAATTGTTTGTAAATGTGCTTAGGGATAAATTGAGTAATGTCCTGGGGGAGACGGATAGACCGCGTCTCCTGAAGGACTATAACATCTGCATCTCTACCAGATAGAAGCCTAAGGGCGGAATCACCTCCCGAATTCCACTGAAGAATATTCAGTGAAGGCCCATGATTACTTCCCATTGTGTTACGTCAGCTGGAGTGGGATGCCCCTTCTAGCCCAGATCAGAGGTGGAAAGGCTGCCATTCCCACACCCAGCCGGACAAGTTAGAGACACTTGCCCACAAACGTTATCTTAATTTCTCGTCGTGATCCCATCTGTCAATCTCCATAGGTTTCAATTATGCTTGGTAATTGTAAAAGGAGGCACTGTCTTGGAAGATGGCAGGATTGGTTTTTCGAAAGAGGATGTGAATCTCCTCTTAGAATTCATACTTGAAGAATTTGATTTTGCTCTCTTCTTTAAAAATTTAGCAACAGGAAGAGAGATTATGGAAGGCTTAGAGGGTGTCATTGCTAAACTGGAAATCAGTGATTCAATCGATCGAGATAATATCAGTAATATTTACTGACGAAAAAATAGGCTTTCCTACTAGAGTTCCTTTATGTGAACAATTTTATTGAACTTGCCAAAAGAGGTGGCTAAGTCCGAGGATACGAAGGATATCCTGAAGTAGTTATTCATCACTTTTGCAGCGTTAATCATAACTCTATTAGGTTGTGTATTAATAAATTTTCTTAGAAATTCGTTGAAATACTTTTTTTGCATTGGAATTGTGGGAGTAATGCTAACAAGATTAACGATATTCTTAATCAGACGAAGCTACTCCATTTCACGATTTAGAACAGTAAAATTACCAACCTTAATTTCTTCAGTCTGCATGAGCAGTTACTTGATGTTATCACATAGAGCTTTCTTTAGGCTTTCTAATATGAAGTTCAGATGTTATATTTTCAAATATAACAGCTTAACGTGATTACGTGATAATCACGTGATTCGATAATGTTTCAATCCTTACTTGGATCTTTATCAAGATCCCAGTAAGAATCCTAGCGTCATATAAAATTCAACAATACGTAAAATCAAAAGATGAGCTTTTATATTTTTAAACGTTTCGAGCAGCGCAATCATACATATATGCACTCACATTACACGGAAGAAATCACAAAAAAATCAATGGTTAGTCAAGTTGATATGTTGCAATTTGAATTTCTTATAATTGTCACATCCAAGAATTTCGTGACTTTCCGGTTTTCTATACATGGCTGTTGATATAATAAAAGCGTCCTACAACGGATCCTGAAAGCAGTTAACCTCTTCATTCAAGAAGAGGTTAACTTCTTTATATATAATCGTAGATGTTGTCATATATACATATAAATGCAACATATGGCTTTATATATATATATATATATATATATATATATATATATATATATATATATATATATATATATATATATATATATATTTGAAAAGTTTTAGATTTGAAAAAGGCCGGACGGCCGAAACGTAATAAATAATCTGCCAGTTTTTTGTCGAGTTTATAAAATTGTCTATAACAATATATTGCCGAATTCCGACAAGCGAATCCTCGACGGTGGTCAATGGAACAGTCTGAAGTATATAGCCGTATTCATGATCGAATCCCACTAAACAAGCAGAAATCTAGAGCACTAGCCCACATGCAATTCTTACGTTGCTGTATGGATGCAAAGGTGATTCCACGAGCACTACGATTAAAGAAACCACTCGCTGTAAATTTGAATTTGGTCGATAGCAACTATGCAACGAGGATGATGACTGAATGGAGACGAGCTCAGAACGATTGCAGTCGATGAATGATGAACATTCTACTCCATTTTAATACGCACGTCCTAAACGCATCAAAAGTAGTTATTGATCAAAATTTGTATTCCGAGCTAATGGGAAAGAAAATCAATAAACTCAAACGATTACATGTTCCGATATTGGAGAATGAATTTAAACAAATAAGATATTTTCCCAATAGAAAAGTCCGGAATCTCAGAAACCATTGAAATAATAAGCGCAATAGACAAGATATTCAAGCACAACAAGTAATTACAACGATTCCAGAGGATCATGAGCAGAGTGAGGAATTCAGAGAGCCGTTGTTAACCGAAGATGGGCAGCAAGCAATAGTGACGCAGAGAAATCTAAGGCGCAATAAGCAAATAATATTCGACATTGAGCACTCAAACGGTGTAAATTTAACGGAAAACGAAAACATATTGCTTAACTTAGGTTCAAACTTTGCGTTCACACCTGTAGGAGTTGATAGGTATAGTTTAGCAAATACCATTAAGCGGAGGGCTACCCAGGTTTTCTCATCGGTTCAGGATAATGAATTAAGATTGAGGTATATAAACGATTTTGGCCGCAGAATGTTTAAAAAATTCATTACAGTAAACCCGTCCCCGCCAATTTCGAATATATATCCCGCTGATTACCAAACCCTCCGAAATCTAAAGGCTAGAAAAGATGTAGTCATTAAAAAGGCAGATAAGGGCCCTCAAGCGGTAGTATGGAGTAGACAGGAATATGTAATTGAGGGCAAACGAAAGCTAAACGAGCCCACATATCAAAGAGTAGAATATGCACAACTGGCTATTAGCAATCTATTAGTGAGAAACCACATCGATGAATTTGTCGCCAGAAAAGTTTTGTCCGTTACGGATGCATATGAATTGAGACAGGATACACCCCGTTTTGGCATATTTTACATGGTCCCGAAAGTTCACAAGCGTCAGAGACCTTATGTCGGTAGACCAATTGTCAGCTGCTTAGGGACTCCCACCGAACATTTATCTAGGCGTATTCATACGTATCTTAAGCCGCTTCTACAGTTTGTGCCAGCACATATAGATTCCACCGTGGACTTTATTCGAAAATTAGAAAGAGAGAAAGCTACATGGCCAGTAAACTGTGTACTTGTTACCGCCGATGTTCAAAGCCTGTACACAAATATTCCGACGGAAGGTGCCTTAGAGGCAATTGCGGCTTTAATGGATAGAGCAGATTGGTCAGAGTCGATGAAAGATTTCATACTGAGATCAGCGGAATTGATACTCAGAAATAATCTGTTAGAATTTGAAAACGAATATTTTATTCAAAAGGCAGGTACTGCAACGGGTACATCGTTCGCACCAACGCTCTCTATTATATATATGGGTTTGTTAGAATCTAAATGGCTTGATATTGAAGAGGTCCAACCATTATGCTATTGTCGATACATAGACGACATATTTTTCGCATGGCCAGGCAGTTCTGAGTGTTTATCTGCATTTAAAAATAAAATAAATAACGTTGGACAATTGCAATTAATGTTTGAGGAAGGTTCATCGGTAAATTTTCTAGATCTCACAATCTATCGTAAAGAAGGGACATACAAGTCAACGTTTTATCGAAAACCGGAATCAGTGCCTCTTCACCTACACGCAAACAGTGCTCATCCACATTCTCTGAAAAGGCATATTATTTACAATGAGGCTTTACGTATAAAACGGGCATGTTCTGAAAATATTGAGTTTGAACATCACATTTCCAAAATGGTGGAACAATTCGTTAACCGCGGGTATACACGAAATATGATTTATTCTCAAATTCGATCAGTAAGGCAAATTACTCGTGAACAATCGCTACAATCGAAGGAAAGGTGTGAAGTTCTTTCAAAGAGAATAATAGTAGATTATCACCCTTTACTTGAAAGCTTTAGACGAGAAGTAAGATTATCAATGATGGATAATGAAAGTGTAGATGTTCCAGTAGTTGCATTTCGCACAGTTAATAAGTTGTCTGCAACTTTAATTAGGTCAAAGCTAAGTGCATTGGGCGCGAAGAAAGAAAATGTCAGCACCAAATGTGGAGATAAGCGATGTATGGCTTGTAAATCAATGCCCACAGTTAAAATGTTAATTTCTTCACAAACAGGGGCTGCGTTTCCTATAAAAGGTGCTAATAATTGCAAAAGTTGTCAGAATATTTATGTTGGCACATGTAGTATAGACGCATGTCAGATTCAATACGTAGGACAGACGTCTCTAAACTTGGCACGAAGGTTAAACATTAGAAGATCGCATACGCGCACCAGAAACATTAGTGATGGTATAGTGGATCATACTTTAAGCCATAACGTCTCTGAATGTATGAAATATTGCGTATACGATAGTAGTATAAAAGATAATAAAAAGAGATTCGAACTAGAACAAAAGTTGATAGGATTTTTATTTACAGAAACACCGCATGGGTGCAATGATAACTATCCTTTCGTGTGGCATGACGTTACATAGCATCTCTTTTATTATCTTTAAAGATTTCGTAGTTTTTCTTCTTGCACCGTTGTTTTGCATTGTGAACCTGTGTTTTAGATTTGAAAAAGGCCGGACGGCCGAAACGTAATAAATAATCTGCCAGTTTTTTGTCGAGTTTATAAAATTGTCTATAACAATATATTGCCGAATTCCGACAAGCGAATCCTCGACGGTGGTCAATGGAACAGTCTGAAGTATATATAAATATATATAAACTGCTTTCAGGATCCGTTGTAGGACGCTTTTATTATATCAACAGCCATGTATAGAAAACCGGAAAGTATATATATAAAACCGAAAGCGATTTTTCGCATTACCAATTTATAAAACCGAAAAGTATATATATAGTTATTGGTCCAACAAAAACAGAGATTAATTCTTTAATTAACCAAAAAAGTTTGAAATAGAAAAAGTTTAATAACCAAATAAGTTTAATAACATACAATTTTTGAAGAAGTCGCAAGGCGAAACGGTTTCGGTGTTGGTAGAGGCCACTGTTTTTTGTTAGTAGAGACCGATAACAATATTTCATATATTAACACTGAAATTCATTACATTGATAATTTCATATACTGAAGAACTTCTAGCTGTGCTGGATAGTTAGCTTAGTCGGTAAGGCGTATACCCACTGATCGAAAGAACCTAGGTATGAATCTGAGTGTGTAAGTGTTCAAAAGGAAACAACAACGGACAGATCCTTCTGATAATCCGGCTGTATCATTTCACGGCAGTAGGTATATGGAGTTGGAAGTAATAAAGGAATGATATCATAGCTAATTTTTCGATGACATTTAGTCATCGAAAAGTCGAATAAACTATGCTTGTTTTTTGTAATTTCATTAATTTGATAATTAGCAATAAGATGGATATATAGCGCATATTAATAAACTATAAATCATGATTAATATTGTGTTTAGGTTACGGACACATCACGTGTAAAACTCAAACGGGCAAGATTGCAACTATAATCTATAGTCTATTTGGTATACCATTAATGATGCTGTTTAGTACAAACATCGGTTCTTCTATGGCAACTTCATTTCGCTTCATTTTCCTTAAAGCGCTGAAAAATATACAAACCGGAAAACGAAAGAAAACGAGTAATTTTGATGTTAAAACGGAAATCGTTAAAAATATCGACAAACACCCGACTGTTAGTCAGTTACGCCCAAAAGCAAAATCCACTCCGCTTCCAATGCCACCTAAAACAAGGCAGTTAGAAACAGCTAAAATACCGGATTATAATAACCATCGACAACAAAAAACTGTTATTGAAGCGTTATTAGTAAATGATACACAAAGAGAACAACAAGCATCATATGCCATAGAAATAAACCGTGATCAGAAGGCGTTGCATCGCATTGATGAACTGATAGAAATCAGTGATCCTAGAATTCTTCGATCGTTGCCTGAACAAAATGAATTCTACAGTAACGATCTAGACATGGATACAGAAAGACGCATTGATCAGCTAATTAAAAATAGCGCAGTTGATATGAAATACTGTAGCAATTATGATAATGTTCATAATCATGACAATCTGGCGACGATTGGCAGCGTTAGAAGTTTGCTAATAGATACCACAACGCATTACGGACATTCAGCATCACGTCCGCGGTCAAAGACACAGCAAATTAACATGTTTGATGATAATATCCCATTTCCTCTTGAAAATGCAGGACACATTATTACGGCAATGGAAAGCAATGATGATGAAGATAGCCAGAAGCAAGAAGAACCCATACCCATTTTACTTGCTGGTCTAGTCCTATTTCTATATATGCTAGGCGGAGCGCTACTATTCGCAGGCTGGGAAAAGGAATGGTCATTTCTAAGTAGTTTCTATTTTTGTTTTGTTACACTAACCACTATTGGTTTTGGTGATTTTGTTCCCGGTAAAACCATCACAAGCTCATCACCCTATAAGTTCATTATTGCCACATGCTATATTGTGTTTGGCCTAGTTATCCTAGCAATGTGTCTTGATCTTGTTAAGGAAAGAATCATAATGTTCTTCAAGAAGTGTACAAATAAAGTTGGTTTCTAATATGGTCGAATTTCAATAGTTAGACAACTAAATTATTTGTTTCGAAATACCAAAACCTGAATACTGTATATTTTTCACGTTTCTTATATTTAATATTAACAGAATTTTGATTGCTGATTGTGTTGTTTTGTCTTTCCGATAATTGAAATTATCTAGATCTATTGAATTTATATAGTTGTGTGATGATTTATAATGTCTGCGTTCGTCTCCGTAAGATTCATAATGTTTAGAGAACCAGATTAACTCATAGTCGGGAGATTTATATTTAAAAATATGACTAAAAACAACCGTATTCTTTTGATATTATATACGTTTTGGAATATTAGAAGATGTTTAGTGTTAGATACAGCTTTGTGCCTTGCTTCGATATGTTTGATGACCGGTAATTATAATGATCAGCATTGAATTTGGATGTGATTTCTTACAGAGTAGCAGAATAAATGGATTTTCGTAGAACGTTTGTTAAGCCTGAAGGGCGAAAAATGCAAGAGTGGACATGAACATACGATAGTGCAATAAACATACTAATTCCTTGCACGAACCGGGCATTGATGCTTCGCGAAGTTGATTCAAATTAATGTGAAATCAGCTTTGCATTAAAATTCCTAATAATAATGTAATAATTGAAATGTGTGATATCAATAAGAGCTTAGTTATCACTTGAGCCATATGCTCCAAGCTAGTGATTGATGAACGCTCTTTTATGTATATCAAGTAAATGATCGCGATCTACATATTCTTTTGATTTTATGTCTGTTTGCATATGCAAATAACGAACGTATCAGATTTTAATGTTCATTAGTGATATACATATCAAAAGACATGCCAGTGCACATGATGTCTCTAAACGAATTCCTTGTATGTTTATTGACACGATGCACGGACCGGGAATTGATGCTACGCAAAAGGGATTTAAATTGGTGTGAAATCAGCAAATATAATACAAAATAATACAAAATATCTAAGTCTTTCGTTATGCAGTTTAGGTAACAAAAATTATGACAAATAATCTAGGCTTGTCATCAGTGTAGTTTCCATAACTTTTATATAAGTTCTTTATTTATGAGCGACTGAAACTATTCTCAAACGACCTTAATTGCCGTATTAATATACTTAAACATGATCGTTAATTTTATGAAGAAAAAAATTAAATTATCATTAATAATAATTAATTAATTATTAATTATTAATCAAAATATTATAATATCACATTGTCAATATATCGATGCATATGTATAAATATGTATGATATAATGTGTATCGATGTTTATACTATATCATAGATCGAATTATTGTACTTTTATTCCACATATGAATTCCAAAACCGTGCCACGGAACGTGAGAGACTTTCAAATCTAAAGTCAATTAGAACAAATGTATTGGATATTTCAAGAACGTAATGCTTGCTTTGATTTTTGTAAGGATCGCAATGAACTTTTTAATTTTTGAATAACTTGTTGTGATTGTATTAGTTTACCATAAATTATTCGTAATACGAAATTTTTTGGTTCAATATGTCGACTATTAATTGTAGCTATCATCAGGAAAAGCTTTTAATCTAAAAGTGAAATAAACTAAGACACTAATTCAATGAAAAGTTATAGATTGCAAATGGAATTAAACGGCTTACTGATCTTGTCTTTTAATTATGAAGCTTCAAATGTTTCTAATTTCATTAAATTTAATGTTTATTTCGAGGCGGAATTTTAAGTTTGCTTCCATTGCATTTATAAATAATTTTAAAGTCGCATTGGGTAGTTTGTATTTTATACTCGTCATGCTCGTACAAAATTGAAAACGCAGTGAAAAAATTGTCAGTGGCAATTATCGGTGGATCAAAGCGCTCAATGGAAACAATTATTTCTGCTACAGATAAAAATTAAGTGGTGTTTCTTCTCAGCTTTTGGTCTCGAGCACGGAGTGAGAACTACCTATTATGCCAAAATTCGTAAACCTTGTTATAGTGAAAGTTCTACAACCTTTCGAAAGACAGAATCTTTTTAACAAGTTCCTGAGAGAGTTCACTGTTGCTTACAAAAATATAATTTTATTCATTTCAATAAAATATTTTGAGTCTGAGGTTCGCATTTTCTTCTGCACCTCAAATATCGGGGCAGCCTTTTTGGAATTTTTCGAGAAGAACTTAACAGATTACGAAACGACAACTTTCAAGCCTATTCAGGCTTCTTTAAAAATAAACAATTTTCCGCCCTTCATGTCAGTGGAAGATGTAAGGGCTCTAGAATCTACTTATAAAGTACATAATATACGTTCTATCATAGGCAGAAACGGCCTATCATTACCAATTGCATTTTGCTCAACGTCGGTTGACCAAGCTAAATGCCTATCAAACAGTAATTGTAACCCCTTTCTGGGGCATAATTTGTCATTAACCCTCATAGATTCCGATCACCTGACGTACCCCCATTGTAACGGGTGTCATCAATGGGGCATTGGGCTTCTAATTACGATCGGCCACGGACATGTGGCGTCTGCCGATCATATGATGTCCATTCAGGGAAGTGTGTATTGCCTCCCCATTTTCTAACTGCGCCAGTGAACATCATTCTTGGTCCATAAAATGTAGCTACTATAAAGACTGCAAGAAGCGGCATTGTGGATCACCCTGCAAGACGGCCAACTTCGCTGATGCCTGCTCAGCCAACAGATCTACCGATATTACAATGACAAACTTAGATATAATTAAGCTCATAGATGCTAGGCACCAGGCAAATATGAATGAGTTGCAAACGTTAACTCAATACATTGTGGCTAAGTCTGAGGAGTTACGTTCTCTAATAACGACGAATATTACGACGTACTCAAAGAAAGCCCCGTCTATAGAAAACTAAATGCTTCTAAACAGAGTATGGACTCTTTAAAGTTGGCCAAGAAGGAAAATGGATGGGATGTAGCGACAGCTTTCATTGGGAAAATGAAGATAAAGCCGGGGGGCAAATGACCTCTTCTAGCTTGGCCGGTTGTGGGGAGGGCAGCCTTCTCACCTCTGATCTGGGCTAGAAGGGGCATCCCACTCCAGCTGACGTAACACAATGGGAAGTAATCAATGGCCTTCACTGAATATTCTTCAGTGGAATTCGGGAGGTGATTCCGACCTTAGGCTTCTATCTGGTAGAGATGCAGATGTTATAGTCCTTCAGGAGACGCGGTCTATCCGTCTCCCCCAGGACATTACTCAATTTATCCCTAAGCACATTTACAAACAATTTACTCCGTACATAACCCCTCCTTACTCCTCTTCATCTCAAGGTATTTTAACCCTAGTTAAATGCTCCTTACGATCATCTTTCCTTTTAAACTATTCCTGTCCAGCCCTGTCTTGTTTAGCTATATCACTTTGTAAGAACGGAAAACGAATCAGTATAGCCAATATCTATATTAGGCTAGGGGAAATTCACAAGAACCGTTAACTCCTGGACCGTATTTTAGGTAGTGGCTATAACAAGTTACTTAATGACTTCAACGACAGAACTAGTCGTTGGATTAATACAGCATTCCGCAGAGCCAGGAACGACTACCTTATTTATAAATCATTGTCCCCCACCTTTCATTGCTCAACAACTAATCCTCTCCTCAACATATTACTGCTTAATAAAATGTGGTTATTGAAACCCATCTGTACTGAGCAGTCGCGCCAAAAACAGACCACCGTTCATGACCTAATTCGTTGGCGGATGGAAGAAGATACGTTGCTCAGAAGGAGGTTTCACTTTGATCCCATCAGAGTGGCCTTCTTTCAGGCAGCTATTTAACTTTTTCCTAGAATTGGTAATGAGAGTTTGACCGAATTTTATTCCTACCTTTCATCGCAAGCTACCGCATTGCTTTCGAATACTTATAAAGGCCATATATACAATCCCACTATTACAATACTCAAGGTCCTCGCTAAAATGCTACATCTTCCCAATCTCTCTGTTTCCGTCAGACATGCCATCTCGAATGAATATTGTAGCACTAGATACATATTTCAGTTGAGTAAGGATAAGGAGATAATTGCTTGCCTTAATCCTTCTCAGTATTCCTTTTGGAAGATATTTAAGAGGGAGAAGTTTGTCGGTAGGAAGGAGAGAGCTTTGGGTTGGATCGGTAGCATAGGCCTTGACAAAGTTTTGGATGAGTCACTACCCTTACATAATTATGGAGCCACTCTATCTCTCCTACCAATCACGCCCTGATTGGTTGGAGAGGGATCTATCTGTCACAGATATCCTTAACTCATGGGGGCCACTTCCAGGCACCTCTAAATACCACGCGCTAATCTCTACCTGGGTCTGTC
The DNA here is from genome assembly GCA_012934845.2 of Pomphorhynchus laevis. Classification (NCBI taxonomy): domain Eukaryota; kingdom Metazoa; phylum Acanthocephala; class Palaeacanthocephala; order Echinorhynchida; family Pomphorhynchidae; genus Pomphorhynchus; species Pomphorhynchus laevis. Next base: position 191,535 of record WNNJ02003691.1, read on the forward strand.
AGCTGTTGACATAAGGTTAGAGAAAGGAGGTTGTCATCACAATGCTATTAGCCTCCCCGTCCGATGTTGCTGGCATTAATATCAGCCGTCGAGTTTTTGTACCAAAAGAGAAATCGATTTCATGTCCTAAAGATATGCGGCCTATATCGATTCAAAACTCCCTCATCACCATTTATGAAAAAGCGCTTGCGCTAAAATCCGCGACTATCTATGTAGGCGAAAATTAATCCCACTAGGTTTTCATAGGTAAGTAAAAGATCGCTCGTTCCATACAGCGATAGGTGAAGTACACCAGTTTTGTCATGACAACAGTCATCAGCTTGCTGTGTCTGTTTTTCTTGACTTTTCTTCTGCATTTGACCGCATTTCCATTCCTTTTGCAATTTCTTCTCTCTGGTCCTTTTGGTTACCTGCAAGAATTGTAAACAAGTTGGAAATATTGTTGTATACAAATCAATTCCTCTATGAAGACGACCCTGATGCACGTCAGTTCTACCTTATTACAAGTGTGCCTCAGAGTTCCCTACTTTCTCCACTCTTGTATTTCGCTGCCTCTATTGAACTTAACAAAAACTTTAAACGCGACCAACATCTAGTAATATATGCTGATGATACCACAGCCCTGTTCTCTGGACGCAGGTACAAAGATGTAATCTCTGACATCAGCCGTTTCTTTTTAAGATTAGAAGATCAGTTACCCGTATCTAATCTTATTTTAAACTCCCCCAAATCGCAGGTGGTCGTCTTTCATGGCGCTCCGGCGACAGAAAAATAAAGAGGCTAGCACTCTCAGATCTTTCTTTCATATTGACTAATTAACCACTCCCTACCTTCACAAGTTGAGTAAAATACCAGTGGTTCACCATTACGGTGACCTGGTCAGCGAAAGCTGACCTGGATAGACTCAAACGTATTCTGAAGAAAGCTAGGTGGGCCCTGAAACGGGCTCAGCATCTGTCATCGAATGGGAAAACTCAAGTGAGCATCTGGGGTACTTGGGCTATCTCAGGATTAGTCTTCTTTACAAGAGGACGTCACCTAGAGCAAAGACTAAGGTTTCTCAAAGCTCCTCATCTCGCGATTACCGAGCATAATACGCCTCGATTGGACTCTTCGGGGGGGGTGAAAGACCCCGGGTGGTTCAGTCGGAGAGCGGCGTGTTGGATTGGCTTGAGGGCTCAGATCCCGCTAGACCTGAGACTATGACAATATCGTGAAGACTAAACATTTTGATTTCCTTATCGATCTTGAACTATTGTTTTTCAACTGTCTTTTTTAGTTATTTTCAATGGTTGTTAGTTATTTATTAAAAAAATTCCTCATTATGCTCGTATTTTAAGTGTTTGTTGATAGCACGATTTGTATTTATGTTGTTTGACACGATTAATAATGTTACACGCTGTGCATCCAACGTAAGAGGTATTAGAGCCATCTCTATTATAACGGAATTGACACACAACTTAATAATATTAATTTATTAAAAGTGGCAAATGCGTGCCAGAAGTCATAAGCAAAAGTCATACAGATAAATTTCTTAAATTGTTGGAATGGAATTGGATTTGGCGTTTGAAACACGCATTGAGGTTAATTGGCGTATATGAATGGGCAGATAATTCCACGAGATATGAACAGGCACAATGAAGGAGCAGAAGCTAAAAGAGGTAGAGTAGTTTGGGACGTCAAATAATGGAATTCCAGGAACGCAAAGAACAGTAAAAAGAACGACAATTGTCGAGAAAAGGAAGATTGAGAAATGAAGGGGTATAAAAAGTAACAAGGCGGAAAGCAATGATAAGAAGACGAATTTGAACACGACAATAAATGGTATGCAAATCGAGAGTGCATACCAGATTTTTTCTGTCTGTCGGTTTCAGATTTTTCTGTCAGTTCCAGATTTTTTCTGAAAGTTACAGATTTTTCCTGTCAGTTCCACTCGCTACGCTCGCAGATTGAGCTTAATCTCTCGATAAAAGATCATCCTAGAAAAGCTCGATCTCAAATCCCTGTTCCTAATCACGCATCTTCCACATCGGAATGCAATGATCGTTATATAAGTTTGGAAGTTGGATATGATTGTAAAGATTGTGACGTTTGGACCCTTGTTCGAATTAATATATCTGACCGCTCGGTGTATCAAAGTAAACCGTTTACATGTAGTTTTTGTTCATCAGTAAAACTTTTACAGCAATTCTGCTCCTCCATTTCTGTCTCACATACAACTACTCAGACCGATGCTGTTTTTGAAGTTTCTCTTACATCACCACCTGACTTCGCATCGTATAATCCCATTCATGAACCTTCTTTCACACACACTCTTCGTTCAACAATGGATAAAACTTCCATTCATCATCCTTGCAATGCTGACGGTAAAGCTGTTCATCTCTTACTTCTTCTTTCCTATTCCTCCCCCATATAAATACATATCATACTTCTTTTTTCGCATAGCGTACCCCTTACTGTACCTCCCCAATACTTATGGGGGAGGTAGAATAAACACATCTTCACTAACCAATATAACACTCCACTCCTATCACACATGATCAAGTCTATCTTAATTTTCAATTGAGCACCCCAGTCATTCCTACTTCGATCTGTTTTCAGCCTTTACTCCAGCCAGCTCTGTCAGTGCATCATATCCAAGTAATCGTTTTCCTTCGCGCAATCGCTGTATTACCATATCTAACTCAAAGCTTCCCGAATCTGCTTCTCCACAATCTCGTCTCGATGATGTATCTGCTTTCAGGTATATCCTTGCAAATATTTTTCCTGACGATAATCCATCCTTTTCAATGCTATCGCTCCTGTATATTTTATCCGTTTATACAAATCCACTAAATCCAATAATGTCAGCCCTCAACTCCTAAAAATCGTTTTCCAACATAGTTCACATGCCTCCTTGGTACTCTTCCAACGTTTTAAACTTCTTACCACTTCATCTACTTGTCATATTTTTCCTGACCGCTCCCCTTCTGATATTGCCCAACTCAATTTAGCTCGCATTGAGAAACATCGACGTGAAACAAACAGCGAGTCATCCTTATCAATACGTCAAATCAACGAAAATTTTCAGATCGGACACACAAGGTCAAAAATTTGATGGCGTCCCATATCTCCCCCTTGTCTTCCGCGCTAATCGATCTTGCTCCTGAGCATACTTTTCGATTTAGTTTTTTCAACTCTCGCTGCATTCTTCATAATGCTGAGTTGCTCCTTGATATTTTCGATCAACTATCTATCGATATTCTCTGCATTACCAAATTCTGGCACTGACACTTACGATCTTGCTATTCGTCGTATATGTCGCTCGGGTTGTTCTCTAGTTGAATCAGCTCGTCCAATTGTTTCTCCCACATCTACTGCTTCTAACCATGGCGGTATTGTTGCGATTGCTCGTTACCCAATGTCTTTACGTAAAATTAACATTAACATCCGGCACACTTCGTCCGAATTACTCATATGCAGATTATCAACTCTTTTCCCTCTAGAACTTGTGATTGTATACCGTCCAGGCTCAGCTGCCTCCTTAAGTATGTTATTTAACTACCTTGCATATATTTCTTACTCTTCATTGTCTTAGACTCATGTTGTACTCGGTAGCTTTAACATTCGTCTTGATCGCCCGTCTGACACTGACTCTATCACTCTAACTAATCTTTATTTGTGATTTTAACTATAAATTACTTTCAACAAGCACCAATTATATTCTTGCGGTGCTTTCGACATCATTGATGTTCCTAACTGCTTCAATGACTATTCATCCTTGTCAATTACTGATCCAGGTTTGTCCGGTCATTTCCATGTTACTCTTACTGTTACTCGTTCCTATCCTCATTTTCCGCTTCCAAAATTATCTACTCCAAGTCGACCCTGGAAATTTCGCGATACCCCTATTCTCTGCACAACCTTACTCAATTCTTCACTCTTTTCACTTCTTCTTAACTATCTATCTCCCGATGATCTCTTTATTCTATTTGATTCTGAACTTACGAACATCAGTAATAACTTTATGCATATTCGACCACGAGGTTTTCAGCGGTCGTGCCATGCTACCTGGTTCGCTTCAGACTGTAGTATTTCTAAACGTCGGCTTCGTCACTCTTTTCGTGTGTGTAATCGTTTTCTTAAACGTTCTCCAACCTCACTCACTCCAAATCTCCGGGCTTCCTATGGTTCTATCCGCCATTCCCATCTCATTCTTATGCGTATTAAACGTATACTCTTTTGGCGAAATCAACTCGAGTCATCTTCTAACTCTACATCTCATTGGCAAATCTTAAACTCAATTCTTTCACGATCATATACCCTTGCAATATAAATCCGGATGAATTTGCATCTTATCTACAATCTAAGCTATTTAATTTCCGTTCTACCCATATGCCCCTTGTATCCTCTCACTTCGTTAAATACTTCGCTCTCAGAGCTATTCCATCTTCTTTCCGTTTCGTCTGACGACGTTTCTTCTGTCACTAACTATTATAACCTCTCCTTCTGACCCAATTTCCACCCATTTGCTTAAAAAATATTTTGATCTATCTCACCCTTCCTAACCACTTTGTTCAACTTGTCTATCCGCAGCCGCACATTTCCTTCCAACTAGAAATGCGGCACTGTTCGCCCTCTTCTCAAAAAGCAATCTCTCAACTCTCACTACAATCTTCGTACCGTCCTATCTCACGTCTGCCGACCCTCTCTAAACTCCTTGAGCGTCTTGTTCTCAAGCAAGTTAATGCATATATATTTTCCTCCTACTTGTTTCCTCCCTTCCAAGCTGCTTTCCACTCTAATTACTCTACTGAAATCGCATTTTTAAAGTTTATTACGACTTACTCATCTCGCGTGATCAAAAATTATGTAGTGTCATAGTTTCTCCTGATCTATCATCTGCTTTCGACATTGTCGATCACTCGATTCTTCTCCATGTCTTCGTTATGATTATGGCTTCTCTTTACACACTGTGGCTTGGTTTTCTTCATATCTATCAAACCATACTTTTCGCGTTTGTTCTAACTCTTCTCTATCCCATCCTTCTTCATCCTGTCCAGTGTTCCACAAGGCTCCGTATTAGGTCCTTTGCTTTTCTTTCTTCTCGATGATTTGTCTTTTATTTCTCAAACATTTATCTTCCATGTTATGCAATAATGCTGATGACATTATCATCTATGCTCACACATCTGCATATCGTAGTGTTATCTTAGTGTTTCTTCTTCCAACTGTCTTGCCAAAATTTTCAATCATCCTTTTTCTCATCGTCTTCCTCTGAATCCCAATAAATCAAAAATAATGTGGATCCTTCCTCTATGCTTCGGCGTAGAACCTTCCTCCGTATCATGAAATGTTACAATTTTTCCTATCGTTGACAATCTCAATTTCTTAGGTTTCTATTTAAACCGACTTTCACTTAAACCTTTCGTTAAAAAAGATTTATTTTAACGTGGCAAATGAGTGCCAGCGCACGATTACATGACCACAACAAAACAAAAATGTAAATCATGTGTCGAGAAGGTGCAAACGGAGGAGGTGTTTGAATGTGATAAAGGAGGTAGCGCGGCGGACGACGAGAGGGAGTTGATTCTAGGCTAGTGGAGGAGGCGACCAGGAAGGATCGGAGACCGTAGTTGTTGAGTAATTGAGAATGTGGAGTAAGAGGGTATGATTCTTCGCAACCTCCGTCAAATTCGTAGGTTGATTGATTTCCCTTCATGTATGACTCTCATATCTTCTCTCATTTTCTCAAGACTTGATTACTGTCTTAGTCTATTTTCCAACTCACCTAAATCCACTGTTCCTTTACAGCGCATCATCAACGCAGCCGTCCGAAGTTCTCCTCAGTCTATGTCGTGTTGATCATACATCCCACCATCATGTTTCTCTCGATTTGGCTACTATTTATTGTCGTGTTCAAATTCGTCTTATCATTGCTTTTCGCCGATTGATTGATTTTCACCGACATGATTCTCTCGTGGAATCATCTGCTCATCCATATCCGCCATAAACATCAATGCCTTGTTTCAATCGCCAAATCTAATTCCATTTCAACAATTAACTAATTAATATATTACTTTTGCTGTGTTCGTTTTTGTTATTGATCTTGTGAGCGTGTAGTTGGCACGCATTTGCCACCTTAAAAAAATTATTATTAATTAATATTTTTATTAATATCTCAAGTGAATATAAAAAATATAGATATTATTAATAGGTCTTTTAAATATACTGTTCTTTAAAAAATCATTTTTAATTTGGTTATTAATTTCAGAAGTTGAGTCTTTAAAATCAACGTGTGCTACCATCTCTAACATCTGATAAGATAAATTTGAAATTAATTGAGTGTTTATTGTTAAAAGTTATTATTTTTTTAGTAAAAATTTACTATTTTTCTAGAAGAGTAAAACTTTCTTAATACAAACGATATCTGATTCTAAACGGACAATATGGAACAAACATAAAATCATATTATTATAGTAGCTTGAAAATAAAATTTTAATATTTTTATACATATAAATGGCGAATACAATGATTTTTTGGTGATTCGGCATGCTACAACAAAGTTTGTATCATCGATTGCTTAATTCGGTCTAGGATCATAAGCTTGAACAACTAAATAATAATAAGATTTTCTTAATAGAAAAACAAAGTACATAACATAAAGTAACAGGAAATGTCATAAATCAGAGACAACAAATAGTCAAATGTAGTCTGCAAACCGATCAATCACTTTCAATCTTCCAAACTTTCACGGCCCCAAATCCATTGGGATCTGAGCCCCCAACCAATCCAACACGCCGCTTTCCGACTGAACCACCCAGGGTCTTTCACCCCCCGGAGAATCCAATCGGCGCGGACGATGCTGGGTAAACGAGAGACGAGGAGCTTAATAAACCTTAGCCTTTGCTCTGGGGGACGTCCTTTTGAAAAAAAGACTAATCCCAAGATAGCCCAGGTACCCCAAAGGCGTACCTGGGTGTTCCCATTTAACGACAGATGCTGGGCCCGTTTCATGGCCCATCTAGCTCTCTTCAGGATACGTTAAAGTCTATCCAGGTCAGTTTTCGCCGACCAGTTCACTGTAACGGTGAACCCCAGGTATTTTACACGACTCGTGAAGACAGGGAGTGGTTCATGGGCAAATATGGAGGAGAGCGCAGAGAGTTCTAATCTCTTAAGTTTTTGCTTTGTTGCAGGGGTGGCATGAAAGACGACCACCTGCGATTTGGCGGAGTTTAAAATAAGATTGGAAGGTGGAAGCTGGTCTTTTAATCTTAAAAAGAAACGGCTGATGTTAGAGACTACGTCCTTGCACCTGTGTCCAGTGAACAGGGCTGTGGAGTCATCAGCGTACACCACTAGACGTTGTTCACGTTTAAATATTTTGAATAGAATGATGGAAGCAGCAAGATATAAGATAGGAGAAAGAGGGGAGCCTTGAGGCACGCCCGTAATAGGGTAGAACTGACGCGCATCAGGGTCGTCTTCATAATAAAAACTTTTAGTGTACAGCAGTTAAAAGAAATCTTCACTGAGTTGGGATAAACCTTAACAGAGTTAAATATAACTCTTTTGTCGTGAAGACTAATAAAATCACGAAGAAACGTTTGGAACAAGTTATGTTTGTCTATAGGTTTTGACGCCTGTATTATGCACAAGTGTGCTAGCTTTGGAATAGGGGGTAAAATCCCCTTATCCGAGTCCAGAAAACTAAAATCACCACTTACTTGTGAGTCCGTCCTACCTTTGGAAGAGAATTGATGACCAGGAACATTCGCTTCTTCCTTGTTTGCTTGAAAATCGTTGCAAAATAACGAGCTCTGAAGCTCCGACATGCTTAATTTTCACTATAATAAGACTTTATTAATAAAAATACATAAATGGAAGTGTCGTTTAACAAGAAGTCCGTTAAAAAATAAACAGTCAGTCAACAGAAAAAATAGGTCAACAATTTCTTTGTCTTCTTCCTATTAAGGCCACAAATCAATGGGGATCTGAGCCCCCAACCAATCCAGCACGCCGCTTTCCGATTGAACCACCCGGGGTCTTTCACCTCCCGAAGAATCCAATCGGTGCGGACGATGTTGGGTAAACGAGAGACGAGGAGCTTAAGAAACCTTAGCCTTTGCTCTGGGGGACGTCCTCTTGAGAAGAAGACTAATCCCGAGATAGCCCAGGTACCCCAAAGGCGCACCTGGGTTTTCCCATTCAACGACAGATGCTGGGCCCGTTTCAGAGCCCACCTAGCTTTCTTCAGGATACGTTTGAGTCTATCCAGGTCGGCTTTCGCCGACCAGTTCACCGAAACGGTGAACCCCAGGTATTTTACTCGACTTGTGAAGACAGGGAGTGGTTCGGAGGCAAATATGGAGGAGAGCGTAGAGAGTGCTAGTCTCTTAAGTTTTTTCTTGGTTGCAGGGGAGCCATGAAAGACAACCACCTGCGATTTAGCGGAGTTTAGAACAAGGTTGGATCTAGGCAACTGGTCTTTTAATCTTAAAAAGAAGCGGCTGATGTCCGAGACTACGTCTTTGCACCTGCGTCCAGTGAACAGGGCTGTGGTGTCATCAGCGTACACCACTAGACGTTGTTCACGTTTAAATATTTTAAATAGAATAATTGAGGCAGCAAGATATAAGATTGGAGAAAGTGGTGAACCTTGAGGCACACCCGTAATAGGGTAGAACTGACGCGCATCAGGGTCGTCATCATAATAAAATCGCTTGGTGTACAGCAGTATCTCCACCCTGTTAACAATTCTCGCAGGCAACCCGAGGGACCTGAGAGAAGAGATAACAAAGGGAATGGAGATGCGGTCAAATGCAGCGGAAAAATCAAGGAAAACTGCCACAGCTAGCTGATGACTGTTCTCCTGACAAAACCGATGCACTTCACCAACTGCTGAATGGACCGAGCGACCTTTGACAAACCCATGGAAACCAGGTGGGATTAAATTTCGCCTAATCAGATGATCGCAGATTCTACGCGCAAGCGCTTTTTCGTAAATCGACACGATGGAATTTTGAAAAGAAATGGGCCGCAGGTCTTTAGGACAAGAGACCGGAAACTTTTTTGGAATAAAAATTCTCTTGCTAATGTTGATGCCGGCCACATCAGATGGGGTGGCTAATAGCATTGTGATGGCCACCTCCCTTCTTTGATCGGTTGTCAAAAGCTGACAGACACGAGAAGAGAGTGGAGCGACGGTTTTGGAGGTGCTTGGAAGAGGCCCCCAGGCGTTGAGAATATCTGTGACAGATAAGTCTCTACTCCTGAAGTCTCCCCAAGGCGGGATTGGTTGCGGAGATTGAGTGGCTCCATAGTTGTGTAAGGCAAGTGACTCTTCTAAAACTTTATCAAGGCCAATTCTACCGATCCAACCCAAGGCCCTATCCCTCCAACAAGCAAACTTCTCCTTCTTGAAAATCTTCCAAAAGGAAGGCTGAGAAGGGTTAAGACGAGCAATGCTCGCCCTATCCCTACTCAGCTAGAACCAATATCTGGTGCGCCAGTATTCATTCGAGAGAGTCTGTCTGGCGGAAGAAGAGAGATTAGGGAGGTTCAGTAGTTTTGCTAGAACCTTGAGTTTCGTCGGAGTGGGATTGAAAATGCGACCTTTATAGGTTGTCGAAAGCAATGCGGTAGCTTGCGAAGAGAGGTAGGAATTAAATTCGGTTAAATTCTCATTACCAATTCGGGGGAAGCGTTGGATAGCAGCTTGGAAGAAAGCCACTCTGATCGGGTCAAAGTGGAATCTTCTCCGAAGCAGCGTATCCTCCTCTATCCGCCAGCGAATTAGATCATGAGATGTGGACAGATGCTGTCGCGACTGCTCCGTGCAGAAGGGTTTTAACAACCATCTCTCGTGGAGCAGTAATAAGTCGAGGAGTGAATTCGTTGATGTGCAATGAAAGGTAGGGGACGGTGGTTTGTGAATAAGATAACCGTTCCTGGCTCTGCGGAGAGCAGCATTAATCCAACGACCAGTTCTGTCGTTGAAGTCACCTAGTACAATGTCATAGCCGCTATCGATAATACCATCCAGAAGGTCACGGTTCTTGTGAATCTCTCCTGGACGAATGTAGACGTTGGCTAGACTGAGGCGTTTACCGTTCTTAACGAGTGAAACTACTAGACAAGACAGGGCAGGACAAGAGTAATTTAGCAGGAGGGAGGACCTTAAAGAGCATTTAACTAAGGTCAAGAGTCCTTGAGATGAAGAGGAGTGAGGTGGGGTTATGTACGGAGTATAGTGGGAATATACATGCTTAGGGATAAATCGAGTAATGTCCTGGGGGAGACGGATAGACCGCGTCTCCTGAAGGACTATAACATCTGCGTCTCTACCAGATAAAAGTCTAAGGGCAGAAGCACCTCCCGAATTCCACTGAAGAATATTCAGTGAAAAAGGCTCAGGTTTACTCACCATTGGGCTAAATTAGTTGGAAGGGGGATGCCAACCTAGACAGAGCTAGGTGCAGGAGGGTTACCCTCACTGCCACTAGCCCCGTCGCGGGTCGTACCCCCCAGGGCAATATCTTCATTTCCCAGAGAAGCCTTCTTATCCTTGATCATCTTCCCCACCTTGGGGGTGGGACTGTTCTGGCCGAAGCCCCCTCTTCTTGGAGTGGGGGTTTTAAGCTCGTTAGGCATGGGGGCAGCTGTTGTCCCTACAAAAGAGGATAGCAGAGGTCCAATCATTGTTTGAAATTGCGAAAAAATTACTCGTTTCTGGTTATCAAGAAGTTGAATGATGTCAGCGTTTGACATCCGGTCGGCTGGTGAACCAGCAGCAGAGGCGTAGTTGATCGGGGTTCTAGGCTTAACAAACAGTTGTTTATATTCTTTAAATATTCTGCAGCGCCTTGACCAGGCCGGATGTTCCCCTCCACAATTAGCGCAAGAGGGGGAGGCCTGACATCTTTCCCCTTTTAAAGCATACTGACAATCCCCAGCACCACAAACACCGCATACCAAGGCCTTGCTGCATGTAGAGTACCAGTGGCCCCAGGCATGACACTTGTTACAGTGGGGGAATGTGAGTCGGTCTTCGTCAATTAGAGTGAATCCTAAGTTAAAACCTAGGAAAGGATTCGCTGACGATTTAGAAAGAAGCAGACCGGAATCAAGATCTGTATTTGCAAAAGCCACTGGGAGGGGGTCGCCCCCTTACCTAGGACTTGCCTCACTGATTGGAGGCCATATAATTTTTTCAGTTATCAAATCTTTTTCTGTTAGAAACAATGGAAAATTAGATATTTTAACTGAGCACTGAAGGGGTTTCAACGTTATGAAACCAGAGTCCAAAAGGTGCTTGTCAAAATAATCTTTGTATTCCTTTAATAAAGAGGCATTCGGGAAGGAAACTCTTACAGTATTGTCCAAAATCTTCACTGAATTGAACAGCACCCTGTTTGGATGAATTGATACAAACTTTCGCAAAAAAGTTGAGAAGAGATTGTGTTTCTCTATTGGTTTTGTTGAATTGATAATGCACAGGTTAGCTAATTTTGGAATCGGGGGTAGCAGCCCCTTATCTGCATTTAATAAACACGAAACATCACTAACCTGGTTAGAATTGTCTCCAGTAGACGAAAGAATTGAACCAGATCGTTCATTACTACCATATTTCATTGTAAAATCACCAAAAGTTGTAGAGCTTTGAAGCTCCGATAGCGTTTTAGCATTCATTTGATTTTTTTTCACTATTTGAACAGCTAAATGATACGCTGCTGGGCGTTTCATTTAGGAATGAAAAAAATATTTATTTTAACGTGGCAAATGCGTGTCAGCGCACGCTTACATGACCACAACAAAACAAAATGTCGTCGTTATTTGTTTTCAAAAAAATGTGTAGTGTACAAGTAATTTCGGAGCTATCAAACGATAGTCAATTTCAAGCAAATTCTAACAGAATTCCAACCGAAAAAGAGGTTTGTACTGGATGCTCTTCTACTCAAAGTCATAGCGATAAGGTCAGTAATGTTTTGTTATCTTCAGGCGATGGGGAGGTGCTTCCCCCCATCCCGAAAAAGAGGAACTTGATTTTAATTAAAGTAAGAAGACCTATAGAAAGGGATCAACTATACAATAAATTTCTGAGAAATTTCTCACTTTTATATAAGAACAGGATTTTATTTAATTCTGTAAAGATACACCCCTCCGAGGTGAAAATTTCTTTTGTAACATGTGATCTCGCAATGAAATACGCGGAATATTTTTCCGAGAATCTTACAGAATTCGGTGAACTTACCATAAAGCCTATCCTGGCTTCGATCAAAGTTACTAATCTACCATGTTCAATGGATGAAGATGACAAGCAATCGTTTATGGCAACCTTCAAAGTTTCCAGTCTGAGAACAATCGTGGGTAGGGACGGGAACCCTATCCCGGTTGGCTTTTGTAGTGCGCCAGTGGAGTTAGCTGAAACTCTATCAAAATCATCATCCAACCCGTTTATGGGGTTCAACATTCGGTTCTCAATAACCGAAATAGACGAATTAACCTACCCCCACTGCAGCCGATGCCACAAATGGGGTCACTGGGCTTCCAGCTGCAGTGGGATCCCTACATGTGGTATCTGCGGATCAGCCTCTTGTCTATCTCTGTCGTCGAATGACCGTTGCTCGCCCCCCCATTCATGTTCAAACTGCGGGGGGAGCCATCCTGCATGGCGTAGGAGCTGCAGTAAGTTCAAGGCGTACAGAAGCCTTTTTATTCGTCCGGTTAAACCTACAACTTCCTTCTCTTGTGTGGCCGCACCGCGGATGGATGACTCAGAGATATCCCGGTTGATGGATATAAAGATAGCAGAGTCGCATAGAAGGTTGGAAAACTTTATACTAATGGCCGTGGGTGCTATCAACACGAATCCCACGATTCCAGTGGCATCTGTTCTTCCAGAGTCAAAAAAGAGAGGGGCTTCGGCCCATGCCGTCACCCCGATCAAGATCGGGAAGCTTATTCGACGTATGACTAAGGGAAATGATGATATTGCCCAGGGGCAAGTACCTTCCCTGGAGGGGGCTAGTGGTGGGAAGGGTAACCTTCCTGCACCTAGCTCTGTCTAGGTAGGCAATCCCCCATCCAACTAATCCATCACAATGCAGAGTACTCGTGAGCCTTTTTCACTGAATATCCTTCAGTGGAACTCGGGAGGTGCTTCCGCCCTTAGACTTCTATCTGGTAAAGATGCAGATGTTATAGTCCTTCAGGAGACGCGGTCTATCCGTCTCCCCCAGGACATTACTCGATTTATCCCAAAGCATATATGTTCCCACTATACTCCGTACATAACCCCACCTCACTCCTCTTCATCTCAAGGACTCTTGACCTTAGTTAAGTGCTCCTTAAGGTCCTCCCTCCTATTAAACTACTCATGTCCAGCCCTTTCTTGTTTAGTAGTTTCACTCAGTAAGAACGGTAAGCGCATAAGTCTAGCCAATGTCTACATCCGTCCAGGGGAAATTCACAAGAACCGTGACCTCCTGGATAGTATTATTGACAGCGGTTATGACATGATACTTGGGGATTTCAACGACAGAACTGGTCGTTGGATCAATGCAGCACTTCGCAGAGCTAGGAACGGTTATCTTATTCACAAACCCCCGTCACCTACCTTTCATTGCACATCAACAAATTCTATCCTCGACATTTTACTGCTTCACTCGAGGTGGTTGTTAAAACCCTTCTGCACTGAGCAGTCGCGCCAGCAATTGTCCACCTCTCACGACCTCATTCGTTGGAGGATTGAGGAAGATATGTTGCTTCGAAGGAGGTTTCACTTTGATCCGATCAGAGTGGCCCTCTTTCAAGCGGCTATCCAACTCTTTCCCAGAATAGGAAATGAGAGTTTGACCGAATTTAATACCTACCTCTTTTCGCAAGCTACCGCGATTTTATCAACTACCTATAAAGGTCGTATATACAATCCTACTCCGACGAAACTCAAGGTCCTAGCGAAATTGCTTAACCTCCCTAATCTCTCTGTTTCCGCCAGACAGGCTCTCTCGAATGAATACTGGAGCACTAGATATAGGTTCCAGCTGAGTAAGGATAGGACGAGTATTGCTCGCCTTAGTCCTTCTCAGTCTTCCTTTTGGAAGATTTTCAAGAAGGAGAAGTTTGTTTGCTGGAAGGATAGAGCATTGGGTTGGATAGGGAATGTTGGCCTTGATAAAGTTTTAGAAAAGTCATTAGCCCTACACAACTATGGAGCCACTCTATCACCTCAAACAATCCCGCCTTGGTGTAACTTCAGGAGTAGGGATCTATCTGTTACGGATATTCTTAACTCATGGGGTCCACTCCCGGGCATCTCCAAATCCGTTGTTCCACTTTCTTCTCGGGTCTGTCAGCTTTTGACAGCTGATCAGAGAAGAGAGGTGGCCGTCACCAATGCTTTTAGCCTCCCCATCCGATGTAGCAGGCATCAATATTAGTAAGCGTGTTTTTCTTCCTAAGAAAAAATCCTGCTCATGCCCTAAAGATCTGCGACCCATTTCGATTCAAAATGCCCTCGTGTCGATTTACGAAAAAGCGCTTGCGCGTAAAATCCGCGACCATTTAAGTAGGCGTAATTTGATCCCTCCAGGTTTTCATGGGTTCGTCAAAGGTCGCTCGGTCCATTCAGCAGTTGGTGAGGTGGATCAGTTTTGTCGGGATAATAGCCATCGTCTAGTTGTGGCTGTTTTCCTTGACTTTTCTGCTGCATTTGACCGCATCTCCATTTCCTTTGTGATCTCTTCTCTCAGGTCCCTCGGGTTGCCTGCGAGAATTGTGAACAGAGTGGAGATCCTGCTGTATACCAAGCGATTTTACTATGAAGACGACCCTGATGCGCGTCAGTTCTACCCTATTACGGGTGTACCTCAAGGATCCCCACTTTCTCCTATCTTATATCTTGCTGCCTCTATTAACCTATTCAAAATATTTAAACGCGAACAACGTCTGGTGGTGTACGCTGATGACACCACAGCCCTGTTCACTGGACACAGGTGTAAAGACGTAGTCTCTGACATCAGCCATTTCTTTTTAAGATTAAAAGACCAGTTACCCATATCTAATCTTATTTTAAACTCATCTAAATCGCAGGTGGTCATCTTTCATGGCACCCCTGCTACAAAACAAAAACTTAAGAGATTAGCACTCTCTGCGCTCTCCTCCATATTTGCCTCTGAACCACTCCCCACCTTCTCAAGTCGAGTAAAATACCTGGGGTTCACCGTTACGGTGAACTGGTCGGCGAAAGCTGACCTGGATAGACTCAAACGTATCCTGAAGAAAGCTAGGTGGGCCCTGAAACGGGCTCAGCATCTGTCATTGAAAGGGAAAGCCCAGGTGCGCCTTTGGGGCACTTGGGCTATCTCGGGATTAGTCTTCTTCTCAAGAGGACGTCCCCCAGAGCAAAGGCTAAGGTTTCTTAAGCTCCTCGTCTCTCGTTTACCAAGCATAGTCCGCGCCGATTGGATTCTTCGGGGGGGGGGTGAAAGACCCCGGGTGGTTCAGTCGGAAGGCGGCGTGTTGGATCGGTTGGGGGGCTCAGATCCCCCTGGACCTGAGGCCATGAAATAGAAAGGGAAGATGAAAAAACGAAAGAAAAATTCTGTCATTTTTTATCTGAGTTGGTTATGACCTACCTTTTTTATTCTTGCATGCAATATTATGGTGTATTTAATAAAGTCTTTATTATTAAAAATGTAAATAATGTGTCGAGAAGCTGTGTACGGAGATGTTTTGTTCGAATGTAATAAAGGAGGGAACGCGGCGAACGTCGAGAGTTGATTCAAGGCGAGTGGAGTGGTGACAAGGAAGGATCGGAGACCGTAGTTGTTGAAGTAATTAGGAACTTGGAGTAAGAGGGTATGACGGGAACGCAGCGATAGCGAGGTGGGGCGAGTGTCGTCTAAGAAAGGAAGGTTGATGAACGATGGGGAGCCGACAGCGATGAGACGAAAAGTTACGAGAAGAAGGCGGAGTTTGATGCGGATGTGGATGGTGGGCCAGGAGAGTTGAAGTGCAAGAACACTTTCTGGAAGATACTAAACGTTTATAGAAAAATGAAAAACCTATTTTCTCATTGCTCATACAGTGCATAGCGAATAATGTCGTTACATAGAATGAATTTTATGACTTTACGGATGATGTGCCTCCTATGTATTTGAACAAACTGTGTTAAGTTGTCCTATAATTCAGTCAAGGCAACTTTTCCATTATTTTAAATGCAAGATAATTGGTTGCACTCCAATTTTTTTAAGAACAAGCGAGAACCTAACTTTATTTTCATTTATATTTAAAATTTTTCTTTGACTTTGACTTAAATACTAAGGTTTTGATCAATTTGAATAAATAACAACTTTTAAAGTTAAATAAATCGCAATGTTCATACTCAGGACACTAATTTATTGCATTTTTCAAATAACATATGAACATATTTTAAATACACTTTTTAATCATCTGCAAACATTAATTATATATTATCAATCAATATACATTAAACATCGGAAATTTATATTCATGCAATGACGCTTTCATTCTAGACTGTAGTGTGATGTTATGTGATAATCATATTTGCATTGTAATATAGCTCTGATCATCCATATTTCAGATGAATTATTAGAAACCTATACATCTTGTTTATTACAGTTTAATAAGCTAATGTTTTGGCTTTCGAGACATTTTTTATTCCTGAATAATCTATATCGATTCTAATACCGACAATTCTAAGATAATTCATAATAAAATTTAATTCAAAAATTCTCCATTGAGATGCAATTAAATGATTTGGACTACAATTCGTGCAGTTTCGGTATCTTAGCACCTAACAATCTCACGTTAGGAGGATTTTCTTCCCAATCAATTACATATTATTACAAGACAACATAGCGAGCAGAGCTCAGAGTCGCGTCACCAAAAAGAAAAACAAATTACACAAAATTTTCTTCCGAAATTCCTTCATTGTACGGGGGCGAATCGTTGCCTCGTTTAACTGATTCCGTAGATTCACGACCTTTCGATTAAACTGGACAGTTTTTGAGCGTACAATTCTTTGTCGATTTAGGACTAATGAATGACCGCGCAGCCATTGACCTGATCTAATATCCATTAGCCCGTGTAGTACGTGTCGTGGGTTGCGAAGAATCGTCCATGTTAGACACATGTCGCGTAAATCACGGAGAGTGCTAACACTATTCATTCCCAGTGTATTGAGTCTTTGTTCGTATGGGAAATTTTTTATTGGGTAAACAAGCTTTGTTGCCCGACGGATCACACCTTCCAATTTTGCTGACTCATGTATAGTCCTCGGATAGACGCATTGTGACGCATATAACAGATGGTTCAAAATAAATGCGTTAGCAAAAACCCGAAATGATCGTGGATTAAGAAAATCAAATGTACGACTTATGAAACCTACCATCCGACAAGCCTTAGCACATACATAGTCAGTATTACGTTTAGTGGACAAGTCAAAGGAAATCAGGACGCCGAGATCCTTCACATGCTCTGCATTTTCGATTTCATTTTCACAAAGATAGTATTTTTGTCGACCAAGTACTCTGTCGACCTCGAACACGTATAAAAGAACATTTGGCAGAATTGACCGATAAACCATTAATTCGAGCCCAATTTACAACTTTATCTATATCTGACTGTAGACACTGTATCTAAATACGACTTTATGCCTCTCCAGATTTTCAGGTAATCTGCATATAATAGAGACTCAGAACTCAGGAAGCCTGGTAAATCATTTATGTAGATGGAGAATAACAGTGGACCAAGTACTGTGCCTGGTGGTACACCTAAGTGTGTATTATACCAGCCCGAATAAATGTTATTAACGTAAACCCGATAAGAACGTCCAAAGATAAAGTTTGCCACCCAGAGAATTAGAATGGGATCAATCGTCAAGGTATGCATTTTGGAAATCAGATAGTCATGACGTACGTGATCAAAGCTTTGGAAAAATCAAAGATGATATCTATACAGGCTCCTTCATCAACTAAATTGACCCATGAATTCCGCGCAACTAGCAGATTTGTGACAGTAGAATGATCACTTCTAAAACCACGTTAGTTAATACACAGTAAATTTCTGGATTTCAAATTATCACTAATATGCTTATACAGTAATCTTTCCAAGATTCGACAACACATGCAAGTCAAGCTTAGCTTATGTTTTTTAAGCAGCGGTATTACAATTGAGCGTTTCCACATCTCAGGTATATGACCGGAATAAAGTGACGCAATAAACATTTTATATAAAGGGATACAAACTTCATCTGCTAGCATTATTAAGTATACAGGCGACAATAAATTAGGACAAACAAACCCCGAAGATTTTAGATTCTTAAGCTCTCTTCGCACATCCCCAATATAAAACATGTTGACGACATCAGTGAATTATTTATATAGGATTATAAAATATGGCTTGTTTGAGGGATTTGATGAGATCAAAAAATGTTTACCAAACGCATTAGCGATGTCGTAATCGTCATCGAGGGTATGTCCACTGTCCGATACAAGCCGAACATGTCCCGCTATATATTTCGAGTTCGCGTATTTAAACAAGCGACCAGGGTTGCAAAAAGCCTATTTGTGCGATCCTTTCTTCGAAACTACGCCGTTTATTGTGTTTTAAATTCGTAAAACGATTCATTACTTTATTGAAAGAAACAGTGTTAATTTCATTATTCCAAAGCCTCTTAAAAAAGATGTTTTTATTTCAAGTCTTGCCGGATTTCTTTATCAAACCAAGGTTTACAATGTAAACAAACTTTCGTAACTTTCCTAGACGAGAAGCTTAAGAGCAAATCTAAAGGTATTGCCTCAAATTATTACCATGTCGTTTCAACACCAACACAAGAGGATTCAGCCAACAGATACCGGAAAGCCACATACAGACCAATTGATAATTCGTCTTGAAACATTGAACAGTATTTAGAAACGATCTGTGCGTTGAAATGCCTTGCGAGAAGTAGAAGTCAAATAGAAGGACACAGTGGTCTGATGATCCTAGAGGTTCAAGGTGAGTGACGTGGTCTACAAAACATACGTTTGAGGTCAGACAAATATCTAACAAAGATCACTGATTCCCACAGAAACGAGTGAAGTCTCTCACATGTTGAGTGATACTTAAAACGTCGATAGAGTCGAGTAACTCTAATGAACCACTATCACATCCTACTCTGGGTGTGTACGGTTCCCAATCTACATGAGGCATATTGAGATCTCCCAAAACTAACAAATCGTGCGAAGTAGCGTACTTATGAAAATCGTTGACAATGCAACCCACCTTAGCGCATGGGCTACGATAAATGAGACCAATGACGATCGGCTGGCGATTTGAGAGTGATACCCTCACCCATAAATATTCAACTCCATCATCAAATTTTACGTCAAGCAGTGTAACTACTGCGCTAAAGAGAACATACAGTATTACTTCACCTCCTTTTCTATTGCACCTGTCAGCCCGATAACAAAAGTAATTAGATAACTCGATCTCACCATCGGTAACATCAGGTTTTAACCACGACTCTGTTATTGCAACCAACAAGGGATTCTGCACTTGGACACGAATTCTTAATTCGTAAATTTTGGAAGGAATTATAAGCGCATTCGAGTAAATAAGCAAACAATGAAAATCTGTGGAATTATATGTGGTGTTTAGACTAGGCATTTCTATACCCTTAAGTGCATACAATATGGGAGATTTGTACTCGATAATATTATCCAAACAAGTATTACTATGATACATTAATGTCTTTAGCGAAGAAGCTGCGTCAGGGTGATTCAGACCAATCCCGTTATTAGCGGGGTCCAGCGAATCCAGGTCCTCTGCCACACAACCTGAAAATTTCGTATTGTCGGATTTGTCTCTCCGTTATTTATGTGTATATTCAAAAGTTCTTTGGCTTTACGCAGGCGTTTGTGCTCTTCAACATAAAAATCTTTTAGTATTCTGACTTGACTACCGAACAAACATAACGAATTATGGAGAATACTTTCAACTGATCCTTCATCTTTCAAAATGGCTTTTAATAGTCTAGGACGACTGCTACTGTCCTCACTTTTTCTACCCACGCGAAACACGGAGACTATTTTAATCTTAGAGATAATTTTATTAGATAAATCTGTAAGGACTGTTGAAAGAACAGAGCGTACCTTCACAAGATCATGATTCAGACGATGTCGAATGTTCACAGAACAAGACTAATGTATGTTAACAAATATGACTGCCTGAGCGTGGTTATGACGTTTTGCAAATTTTGAAAAGGTTTGGGTGTGCTGCATCAGGCACCTCGCATGCATCGGATCGGATGTAATTTAATCTTGATTGATAGCTGTTAACTCAAATCCACAATAAGGGTTTATCCCGTCACTGTCCTTCCTCAGACGAATATGTAAAATATTCGTTGACTCTAATGATTTAGAAACTTTGTCATCAACGTTGTCGTATTTTTTCAAGAATGTTGTGGTAATTAGATCCTCACTGAGATCGTCGCATAAGCAATGCTGGGGATAGGCAGACTGAATATTCCACTAAGTTGTTCAGATGCATTTAGGTCAATCTGATTAGTAGCAGATGGACATCCTTGTGATTAATCCTCCTTATTAGGAAATCGTATAAAGGAAGGAATGTTCCCCAATAATATCACGGTTGAGAAACTCGACAGATTCTAAGAAATTTACACTTATGACACTATGTTCAGTGGACATGGTCGTTTGCTTGGCCGTAGAACACCTGCTTGAAAATTTTAATAGCTGTTCAGCATGCAACTCAGTTACAAATGTCATTGAACGGTCAGTAGTGCTTGCTACCGATACTGCAGACGTAACTGACTCTTTTGACTTGTCTTTTGATGCATTGGAAGTCAAAGTTGGCGGTGAAGGCCGTTTACTCGACCGGATTTGGCGTTTGAAACACGTCATTGAGGTTGGTCGGCGTATATGAATGGAGAAATGATTTCACGAGAGAGGAGCAGCCACAAGGAAGGAGCGGAAGCCAAAAGAGGCAGAGTAATTTGGGTTTTGTAAAAGACTGAAATTACGAGAACGCAAAGAACAGTAGAAAGAACGAGAATTGTCAAGTAAAGGAAGGTTGAGAAATGAATGAATAAGAAAAGTTACAAGACGGAACGCAATGAGAAGAAGACGAACTTGTACATGAGAGTAAATGGTAGGCAAATCGAGATAAGCAAGATGATGAGATGTGTGATCAAAACGACGAAGACGGAGAAGAATTAGGACGGCTACGTTTACGATACGTTGTAATGGAAGAAGAGTGAATTTCATTGAGTTGGAAAATAGACTAAGACAGTAATCAATTCTTGAGAAAAGGAGAGAAGATATGATAGTCATACAAGAAGGGAAATCGATCAATCTACGAATTTGACGGAGCTTGCGGTGAATCAAGGTAGATGATCGTAATTTATCTCTAACGAAAGTTTTAAATGAAAGTCGTTTGTCGAAATGGAAGCTTAAGAAAACGAGATTGTCAGCGATAGGAAGAATTGTAGAATTTAATGATACGGAGGGAAGTTCTAAGCTCGGGCGTCGAGGAAGGATCCACATTATTTTTGATTTATTAGGATTCAGAGAAAGACGAAGAGAAGAAAGATGACTGAATTTGAGGCAAGACAGTTGGAAGCAGAAACACTAAGATCGCGAATATGATATGCAGGTGTATGAGCATAGGTGAGAATGTCATCGGCATATTGCATAACATGGAAGTCAAATGTATGAGAAATAGAATACAAATCACCGAGAAAAAGTGAAAAAGCAAAAGGCCTTACTCGGAGCCTTGTGGAACACCGGACAGGATGGAGAATGATAGGAAGAGAAGAGTTAGAAGAAACGCGAAAAGTATGGTTCGATAGATATGAAGAAACCAAGCTACAGTGGTTAACGAGAAGTTCTAATCATGACGAAGACGATAAAGAAGAATCGAGTGATCGACGATGTCAAAAGAAGATGAGAGATCAAGAGAAACTATGAAACGACATAATTTTTGATCGCGCGAGATGAGTAAATCGTTATAAACTTTAAGACATGCGATTTCAGTAGAGTGATTAGAGCGAAAAGCAGCTTGGAAAGGAGGAAACAAGTTGCAGGAAAATATATATCATTAACTTGCTTGAGAACAAGACGCTCAAGGAATTTAGAGAGAATTGAGACAAGTGAGATAGGACGGTACGAAGATTGTAGTGAGGGGTTGAGAGATTGTTTTTTTTGAGGGAAGGAAGAATAGTGGCTCATTTCCGGTTGGAAGGAAATGTGCGTCTACGGATAGACAGGTTGATCAATGTGGTTAGGAAGGGTGATATAGTTGAGCAGATATTTTTATGCAAGTGAGTGGGAATTGGGTCGGAAGTAGATGTTTCATTTGGTAATGAGAAAGCAAAGGAAGAAAGTTCATTAGACGAAACGGGAAGAAGTTGAAAATATAAGTCTCAGTATTAGCGGACGTGAGTTTCCGACCAACTCTTTTAGTTGTTTTCTTTGATGTTGACATTTGTTGAACCAAATGAAAGCAATCCAGATAATTTGGTGGGTCTTGTAATTTAATATCGGTATCTTCTATATAATCATCCACTTCTGTATTGTGTATTTTATCTCTTCATTTTTTTCATATTGTACGTTCATTGTCATGTACAACGATATATTGTTCATTATCTTATCGCATGTACAAACACCTCCTCCGTTCACACCTTCTCGACACCTGATTCACAGTCTTGTTTTGCTGTGGTCATGTAAGCGTGCGCTGGCACGCATTTGCCACGCTAAAATAAATCCTTTTTTTAAACGAACACGTTGGAGGTAAAAATTAATAAATATCAAGTATCCAAAGAATTGATAACTATATTTGATAAAAACCAAGACTTGTCACCTAAAATGTATTCATCGATGACAAATAAGTAAAGCCGCAGGCGATTAAGTTAAAAATCGAAGATAAAACATTACCAAAATTAAATTTATCAGAAAGATGGAATGGAACATGGAATGAAAGTGTCGTGAATTAACTAACTTGTGTTTTAATGTTATTTGTTTTGTAGATGTTTTCAATAAAGCTACTTTAGCCTCACTTTGGATCTTAACAATTTATTGAAAACATTTGTGTGAGCATTTGTTGTCAAGATGGACCCAGTCGGAAACGGATTGGCGAACGTTGATTATGCACGATATCTGCAGCCAAGTAAACTTACAATAGACACAGAAGACGCAAACGGAGCGGATATTTGGAAACATTGGCTATCAACATTCGAAGCGTTTATCGAACACATCGGAGCTCCGTGTGAGATTCGATTAACGTTACTGCGTAATTACGTTTCTCCTCAAATTTTCAAGTCAATTCAACAACTGTCTGATTATGCAGAAGCTATCAAGACGCTTCGATCGATGTTTGAGCGACCGACCAATGTCATTTATGCTCGATATATACTATTCGCGAGGAGACAAGAAGATGCAGAAGATATTCAACACTACACTAATAGTTTAAAGCAACTAGCCTCAGAATGTAAGTTCGAAGAAGTATCGGCACAAGATCTCCGAGATCAGGCAATTCTAAATGCGTTCATAGCGGGTATTTCCTCAAAGAAAATTAGAGAACGTTTACTTGAAAACTGTACCTTAACACTAACAGACGCTTTTGAAATTGCAAAAGCTATGGAAAGTGCGGAAAAACGTTCAACGGTAATCGAAGGACCTTATTATCGACTAGCTCATGTTTCCTACAGCAGAAAGGAAGAGGCGGCAGATCAATTGGCACAAATGAATGACAGAGTAGTTGCAACAATCAAAAGTAACTGGAAGTGCTTTTTTGTGGAAGTAAATCAAAGCATAGTCGAGAATCTTGTCCGGCAAAAAATTCAATTTGCCATAAATGTCAGAAGGAAGGACATTTTGCAAGAGCGTGTCGATCTTCACAATTCGGTCGTAATAAATACTCTGCGTGCATTTCTTCAATACTGTCTGACCGAAAAGCTGTAGACCAAATATTCATTTGCAACAAAAGAGTAGAGTGTTTGTTTGACACAGGGAGTTGTTATAGTTTTATTCGAACTGATATTGTGAGTAAGATGAAATTGCCTATCGTCAGAGATATACGGCCTATTACAATGGCCACTAATCGCTTCAAGACTTTAACTAAAGGCCATGTCACTACGTCCATAATCTACAAGTCCCAAATTTATAAAAACTATATTTCATGTTCTGGACGACTTATGTACCGAAGCAATATTGGGGATGGATTTTATGAATGAGCATAAGAGTTTCAAACTAAAATTGAATGGTCCTAGAAACGAATTGGTAATTGCTGCTTTGCGACCTATAGATTTCAAGCCAGTTCGACCATTTTCACATCTAAATGAACATTGCATTCCTATTGCAACGAGGTCTCGCCGGTATAATCCAGCCGATCGTGATTTTATTCGATCGGAGGTTCAGAAGTTATTGAAAGATGGGATTATCGAACCTTGTATTTCACCATGGCGAGCTCAAGTGGTAGTTACGCGCTCGGAGAGACATAAACGCAGGCTTGTTATTGATTACTCACAAACGATAAATAAATATACATTGCTGGATGCCTATCCTTTGCCAAACTTACAAGATCTTGTGTATGAAATTAGTAAATACAAATGGTTTTCTACAATTGACTTACAGTCTGCTTATCATCAAGTTCCTCTACATCCAGACGATAGACTATATACTGCCTTTGAAGCAGATGGAAGATTATATTGCTTTGCGAGATTGCCCTTTGGTTTGAAGAATGCAGTGTCATGCTTTCAGCGATGTATGGATCACATGATTGAAACAAATGAATTAAAAAGTACATTTGCCTATCTAGATAACATTACAATTTGCGGAATGACCCAACAAGAACACGACGAAAATCTGGGCAAATTCAACAGTGTCGCTACCAAGTGCGGGCTCACAATGAATACAACTAAATGTGAATTTAACAAGAAAGAAATAAAGCTTCTCGGCTACTTAATTTGTCAAGGAGTACTGAAACCAGATCCGGACAGATTGCAGGCTTTACATTAACTTCCCCCCTACGATGTCAGATCCTTACAACGAAGTATTGGACTCTTTGCTTACTACTCGTCTTGGATACCAGAATTTTCACAAAAGATTGAATTCTTGAGAAACGCTTCATTCCCTATGAACGCTGAATCAAAACTGTCATTTGAAAAGCTTAAAGCAGATATTGCGAGTGCTTCTTTATACCACATCGATAACGCTCAAGCGCTAACAGTTGAGACAGACGCTTCTGAAACGTGCATTGCGGCTACACTGAACGGAGACGGTCGTCCGATTGCGTTTTTTTTTTCAAGAAAACTTTCTGTAAGCGAGCAGAGATGGGCAGCAATCGAGAAAGAGGCTTTAGCCATAGTGGAATCCCTTATTAAGTGGCGACATTTTCTTATCGGAAGGCATTTTAAAATCATCACAGACCAAAGATCAGTTAGTTTTATATTCAATCAACTAAACGGAAGCAAGATAAAAAACGACAAAATCCAACGTTGGAAAGTAGAATTGGCCAATTACGATTTTGAAATATTCTACCGCCCGGGATCTTTGAATGGACCAGCAGATACCTTATCTAGAATATGTGCTACTTCCAATTTCGATAGAGGATTACGAGAACTTCACGAATCATTATGTCACCCCGGTGTACGACGGTTAACTCATTATGTCAGATCACGGAATCTTCCATTCTCAGTAAATGATGTGAAAAATATTTGTGAACGTTGTGAAGCTTGTAAATTTTCTAAGCCTCGATTTTCAAATACCTGTACGGCTCATGTAATTAAAGCTACCCGCCCTTTTGAGCGATTATGCATAGATTTCAAAGGACCATTACCGAGTAATTCAAGATCCCGTTTCCTCCTTGTTGTGATTGATGAGTATAGTCGGTTTCCTTTTGCCTACGCGTGCCCCGATATGTCTGCTAAAACTGTGTGTCATTGTTTGGACGAAATATTTGCTATTTTTGGTTGTCCAGAATATATTCATTCGGATAGAGGTACGTCGTTTCTGTCATCGGATGTCAGACAATTTCTCAGTGAGAGAGGAATCGCTAGCAGTTTCACAACACCGTACAACCCAAGAGGTAACGGGCAATGTGAACGATACAATTCAACAATTTGGACAGCTATAACTACCACGTTACGAAGTGAACGAATGTCTATTCATCAGTGGCAAATAATATTACCAAGAGCACTCAATAGCATAAGGAGTCTTTTATGTACTTCAACCAACTACACACCTCACGAACGGATATTTTCTTACCCCAGAAAGAGTAATGAAGGCAAAACGTTTCCAAAATGGATGACCGATGGTGCATCTGTACTTGTCCGGAATCATAGACGTGAATCGAAATATGAACCAATAGGTTGTCCAGCTAAACTTGTGACTGCTAACAACAAATACGCTATCATCGAATATCCTAATCAACGACAAGGTGCGGTTTCTTTAAGGGACGTGGCTCCCGGTTTCGATATCGGACAACGGTTGTCAGGTGGAGATAGCTGCCAAAATCTAATGATAGAAGATCATGAATGTACGAACGATACATCACAACTTACAACTACTACTAAAGATGATATTGAAAGCAGCTATAACCCTGATACCAGCTACAGCGACGATAAAACTGTGAGTACGGACAACGATACTTTAAACGATACTTTCAAAATATCCGACGAGAAAGGAAATGAAATTATGCAGAGCAACGAAAGACCCGTGCGAAATAAAGCTACTCCCGCGTATCTACGAGATTATGTTTGGCGGAGGAGAATGTCGTGAATTAACTAACTTGTGTTTTAATGTTATTTGTTTTGTAGATGTTTTCAATAAAGCTAATTTAGCCTCACTTTGGATCTTAACAGAAAGAAATAATTCAAACATTGAAATCGATGAAGATTTAAAAGACTTTCATAAAACTAGATAATTGGACAATGTGAACATCTACGACAAAATCGAACAACAATGTTCATCAAGATTGTTGAATGTCAAGCAAATTCAAAGAGTTTTGGATGGTGTTGCTAATCATATTTGTACTGTAATGTAACTATGATCATCCATATTTCAGATTGCTTATTAAAAGCCTATACATCTTATTCACTTCTGGCCACCACTAAAGTCACTATCTTTGTTAGTAACTAAAGATGGGCTGATAAATCAATAAAATAATAAAAAATAGTCTTAAACCCTACTTTTATATTCTTAAAAGACTTTCAACCTTAAAAACAAATCTAGAAGATGCTGCAAACTTTCATAATTTCACATTTTCATAATTTACTTTTTACGCGATTGAAGTGTTTTTCTAAAATCTCAAATGTAACATTTGCGAAATGTCTTTCTACAAAAGATCCAAATACTTTTCAACTTAAATATGAAGCTTGAAAACCTATCGTTATTTTAACACACTTTATCGTTTTACTTCGCTGTGTTCAAAAAACTTGTATTTGGAAAAAGCTTACAAACATCGATTATAAGAGCTTGGCAAACTAGATTTTTGGCATCATTATTATATTATTTTTTGTTCAATTTTAGTCCCAACAATTGAACGAGTCCAAATCAAAGCATTAATTGCACAATATAGTTCATTAATTTCAACTTTGTATCAAGTACGATCAAAAAATATTAATTATAATATTATATAATTAATATAATATAATTATAATTACTTATAATTATTAAAACAAAAAATACACTGAGCAGAAAGAAACGAGTATGTATTTTTATAATGTTTTGTAAGCGACACGAGCTCGTAGCTCATTTACTGCTCTTTGCTATAAAATATAATAACCAGAGTTTTTTATGATATCTTATTTTGATCTAATTTAAATTTATTTGCAGTTGATTTTATTATCTCTGCAATTTAAATTGCATTGTTTAATTGTTTATTTTGATTATTATTTGTCGACAACATTACGAGCTCAAAGTTGCACACTGTACAATAAAAAAGATAAATAATAAGATTTTAAGAAGATTAAATAATTATAATTATTTA